>CAUHTR010000752.1:0-38265 GCA_959609185.1 Schmidtea polychroa
GATGGCGCATGCCACTAAGAAAACAAAACGCTCATGTACCAACAGTGTTACATAATGTCAAATAAGCTAAAAAGGTAAATGACGTGAACATGTTAACTGGCATTAGAAAAAGTTTGAATACAATTAAGGCACATATACAATCATAATATGATTGATGTGCACGAACCAATATCATAAAATAATTATGTTCAGCAAACTTAACATTTACAGTATCAGTTCAAATAGAAAAGATAAGTGAATCGACTGCAACTCAAATGATAACTGAAACTGTTATTCAACATTTTACCGATTCGAGCTGCTTCCAACGTAACTCAGGATACATTCATTGTCTGTCACTCAATACCGTTAATTGTATTGCTAGATAGCAAGGTATAAAAACTGAACATAAACTAACAGAGATAGAAAATTTGCTAGAAATTTGTGAAAAATTTTCTAAAGGGGAAAATTAACTAAAGGAGAAAATTTTATGACGAGAGAAATTTGCCAGTGATTTTAATTTACGAGGAAATTTTTAATAAATTGTTGAGAATCAGGAAATAGTTGGAAGAAACATGCGTATTGAATTAAACATCAGAAGTATTTGAGAAACTCAAATCAAGTTAAAGGCAATCAGATCAATTTTGTGAATCACCCGTTACCGGCAGTAGTCAAATGGTTGAGTTCTAAGAATATTATTATTGTTGTGATATTCCTACCGAAGGGATGTAATAAGCATTTTAAACATTTGAGGTGTGTTGAAAATTTGTATCGTTGAATTCGTTGTAATCAATTGTGATAATCAATAAAGTTTTACGTCGTTGGGAATTGTCATTTTCGTTATTATATAAGAAGTTCGGAGTCAGGCTAGTAATTGGCAGCTTAATGGCTCCCATATTTTCGACGTTGAAAAAAAAGGAAGGGAGGGAAATAATTCAATGACTAAAAATTGGTTTAAAAATATTTCTGATGAAAAAAAAAAATTTATTGGTCGTTATTGTGAATCAGAGTCTATAAATATAATACATAATACTTAGTAGCAATTAAATTAACATGTTCATAAATAATAATATAAAAATGAGATCTAAAAAATAAATTCAATTTTTTTATTTTAATGGAAAATAAAAACACTACTTTAAAAGTACCATCTATTATCCAACATTTGTTATATTTTAAATACATAATGTTACTGTCTGTGGAAAAAATAATGACTCTTTGGATCATTTATCCCAGAATTGTACTGATAAAACAATATACGATTGTAAAGTCTTTTAAGTTCCTCTGGAATATCTTCGTTAGCATTCAATGTAAAATTTCTCTCTCTTCTATGTCGCGTTACTTTATCATTATAATGTCTTAATTCATGCTCGTTTATCACGTTCTCGCTGACTTTAGTTGCGAAGTTTAAAATAATATCCCTAGGTGGCTCCGAAGTTTCAAGTGCGCGCGCTTTTTTGCTGCATCTAAAACCATTAAGCATTCATTCCTTGTACTTGACGCGTGGTTATGTATTTTATATTCTAAAACGAGTTCGCTGGTTACATCTCCAGATTGAAACACGCTTATCATTGAGAAGTAAGGTCCCTACTAAAGATTTTGGTAGATGATGACATTGATTAAGATCCAATAAATATGACCACATAAAAAAGAGCATTTAAAAGAACAATAATCGCAGTAATGAATTTAAATTTATAGCGACATAAGACCTTCTATCGGCCACCATGAACCCGGAAATGAAAATTAAATGAAGCTCATCTGCTCATTGATTTTTAGTCATTGTGTACATTACCAACAAGGTACTTGTCGTGGTAGAAAGTAAAATAGTCATGAAGGCGTTTGTGGAGGAATTGATGGCAAATTTATCAACAACCTTAAAACATTTAAATAACACACCTCATAAACGGCCACTCAGCGAAAATGTTATAAGTTCACTCTTATGTTGGAAACATCTTTAATATCAATGAAACTGATGCTGAATTCAAAATCTGATATAAAGAATAAGCTGCTTTTTGCTGAACCAAAGATTTTCTTTTAAATAAAGTTAAAGATGAAGTTTCAAAAACAGAATACTAAACAATAATAAACTAACAATCCATGTACCCGTAACAAGTGAAGAACGAAGTTTTTCTAAACTGCTAGTAATCAAAACCGATCTAAGGTCTACAATGTCACAAAATACTCTTCCTAGTTTAGGAAATGAAAATGATGTCGATGAAATTCAAAACTTTGACATCGGATATTTATCAACACTTATTTTCGGAAGGTATTTTTTGTCCAACTTTTCAATATGGAAATAAAACGATTTTCTCTATGGACATAATCGATCTATTTTTTGGTCTAACAATCAAAAAATATTTCCATTTTCTCATTTTTTAATAGATACTTAAAAACACGCCTCCCAAGAGAGCCAGAGGTTAAAGTCGACACATATACTTTTTTTCCAGTCCTTTATATTTTTTTTATTATTTTAATTAATATTTCAACTATAAATTACAATCTTAATCCAAATTCTTCCTTCGGCAATGCAATTATTACAATTTATGAGCTTTTTATTAAGAACAAATCCGACTAAGTAAAAGTGTTGCATATTTAAATGTTATTTACAATCATATATTGCAAACATGAGCCAATTTTCTTCAATCAGAATAAAATTGCTACAAATTCAAATGTTTCCATTTATTCACATGCAATGTTAATATAATTAAACAAATAAATTCTGGATTGCAAGTATTATGTTGTACATTTCAATCTAAATGTATCAATTATGAATTTTTACAACAACCAGCAGCTCATTACAGAAAGCAATGGATTAACTATTCAATTCCATTAGTTGTCATCATATAGAATTTACCAGTTATTTAATAATACTATTGTTTACCGCGAAGTGTTCGCTATTCCACCTCACCAGTGTATGCTCGTAACCATTGATCTGTTTTGTCGTTGTATAAAAAGGATACAGAATAATAACAGAAAAATCCGACCAATCAAAATCCAACCAATCAAAATCCAACAATATTAGACAAAGTTAGGTTAATTTTAAACAATCATTACAAATTCCATATCAGCTGTTTTTTTTAATTCTATTTCCAGATGATTGAATGAAATTTATCCAAATTTGACATAGAAAGTTAAAAAAAAATAATAATCGACATTTATTCCATTGTTTTCTGGCTTTGGTAGTGGAATTTGAATAAAATTTTTTTTAGCTATTTACGTCATGTGGCAAATCAATAGAAAAGCTGTGAAAATCAAGAAAATCAATAGGAAACAATTGAAAAGTTTTTGCAAAATTTTCCTGATAGTATTGTCCTTGTCCACTTTTTTTCTTGGGATTGGCTTTATTGTCGCTGGAATTGGAAATGACAATCGGAGCTTTTTTATTTCTGGGTGCATCATTATTTTGGTAAATATCGGATTTTTGGTTAATTTTTGCTTTCACAGCAGCAGCACGAATTCGTATGATTCGAAATTGAACATGTCCAATTCGTATCAGGCTCATTTGAATATCTACCGGAACCATTTGAATTTATCCAGTCTCATCATGAAACCATATTTATTAATTTTATACAACAACCAACTAAATCGGGCCCACACTGCGCATTATTATAATATGTTATCATTCGTATCTCAGATCGACGGAGTATGGATATAGTGTAGTTTCTTCAAAAGATTATTTTTTTAAAATATATTATTGATCGGTAATTATTACATTATTCTCATAATAAAATCTTTTTTTGAAATTTGCTTTCCTTTATTTTAATTTTTTAAACTTTTTTTCGATTATTTGTTGATATTTTCCACATTTAGCAGTGCTTTTTCAAATATTTTTGAAAATCAATATTAAAAATTCATTAATTCTTTTAAAAGAATTTATTCGCTCACTTCCATTATTATTTTCTTTCTCGACTTTTATTTCATGAAAGCTAGTTATACACTTTTCATCATACTCCTAACGTACTATTTTAATTTATCTTATACAGTCATACCCCGGATAACGTCGGTCCACCATTATAGTCATACCCCACTGTAACGTTGCGTATTCAATTTATTATGTTACAAATTAAATAAGAAATATAATAAATGATAGAGTTTATTTTTTTATTAAAATAATATAACAGGCTTGAAAAATATACAAAAAATTTCATTATTATTGTACGTATTATAAAATTTTTATTTAATATTTTTTGAGGATATATGAATTATTCATCATATTTAAAATCTATTAGTAAAATCTTTTATATTTTGTTTAAGTTTGATTTGTTTTTTCTTTTTGATGAGATTTCATCTATTTTTATTCTTACTATAGGTCAGGGGTTCCCAAACTTTTACCAGTTGAGACCCACTATTTAGACCGAAAAGTTTTCGCGACCCACCTGTAAATAAAACAAGAAAAAAGCTAAAAATGTTGATTTACATATTTATTTAACACGCATATTTAAGAATAATTAATAGGATGAATGAGATGAATGAGCCTGCTTTCTATTTTTTGCAATAACATCTTCGACATTTACTTTTATATTTGTTGTTATTAAGCGAAGTGAGTTTGATAGCTGTAATTTGTTGCGATATTTATTTTTTATTGCAATCATTGACGAAAATGCAACCTCGCATAGATAAGAAGTTGTGAAAGGAAGCAATACTTTTAACGCTGCGGTGTGTAAAGTTGGATATGTGTTTTGCACCGATAACCAAAATTGTAACAATTTCGTACCGTCAAAATGTAATTTAACAAACACTATCTTCGAATAGCTCAATTAATTCCTCATCCGCTATCGTCGATATACCGGTAACTAAACCACTTTGAAATGGATTTTGAACCCATGTATATTTTTCTAGATTTTTCATTTCTCCATAGAAATAAAAATCAAAATTTTCTTTAAGTCTGTCCAAATGCTCAATTATTAAAGAAATTAAATCGTTATTGGGCGTTACTTCATTTTCAATGATAAAAGTTTGGAATGTATCAAAGCAGTCATATTTATTTTCTTGAACATTATTTTTCCACAACATAAGTTTTTTTGTAAAAGCTTTTATTTTACCATGAACCGAAAATATATCAATTCCATTTGTTCCTTGTAATTGTAAATTTAAATCGTTCAATTTCGAAAATATATCTGCTAAATAAGTCAGCAAACTACATATTTCACATCGCGCAAATTTGATGTGTACTCATCTTGTTTATGTTCATGTAAATATATTGCTACTTCTTCGCGAAGTTCAACAAGTCTTGTCAGGACTTTGCCTTTCGATAGCCAGCGGACTTCTGTATGCAGCAGAAGAGATTTATGTAAACTTCCCATCTCTTCGCAGAGTTTTTGAAATAATCGTAATTGTAATGGTTTGCTCTTAATAAAATTTACAATTTTATAGCAGTGGTCAAAACAGTATTTAGACTTTTTGGTATATTTTTGGATACTAACGCTTCTCTATGAATAGTGCAGTGAGTCCACGTTGCATTTGGACATTTTTGAAGACAACGTGTCACAGCACCACACATTGCTTTTGCACCGTCGCTACATATTCCGACGCAGTTTTTCCAATCCAGTTTTTTCAATGTTATATAAGTGTCGAGCGTATCAAAAATTATTTCACCAGTTCCTCGAATGATTGGTTCACAAAATAATATGTCTTCAAAGAACTCGTTGCACCATATAAAACGTATGAAAATAATTAGTTGGGACAAACCTTGTACATCGGTTGATTCATCCAGTTGCAACGCAAAAAGTCACTAACTTGAATTCTATGGATAAGCTTATTTCTACCCATTCGGACATTTCATCAATTCTACGAGCAACTGTGTTATTAGAAAGTGGAATTGATTCAACTTCTTTTAAGCTCTGCTCTCCAAACATAATTCCAACAGCATCTTTTATAGCTGGAAGTACTAATGACTCTCCAATAGTGTGCGGTTTACCGGATTGTGCAATTCGCAAACTAATGAGATACGAGGCGAATATAGCCTTTTCATTAATGCTGATGAAGCGTGAAAATAGATTTTTTGAATTATTTAATTCCTGTAATTTGGTTTTAAAATAATCAATAGGCTTATTTTTTAAATCGGAATGTTTCGTCTCAAAATGTCGTATTAATTTGTTAGGTCGCATACTTTCATTAGCCAGAATTTCTTGACAAATAACACACTGTGGGCGTGGATCATCTTCTTTTCTATTCCATGTAAATCCAAATTTTAGATATTCAGAATCATATTTTCTTTTGCCACGTTTTGATGATTGCGAACTTGTTGAAGGATTCTCACCAAATTTTCTCTTATTATCTGTTTTTGTTGCTACAGAACCTTCTTTTTCTTTTTCATTTTCAATTGTTTGATTTTGCCCAGGAGTCTTTTTCAACCACTTATCCATCGCAGCAATGGTTCTTTAAAAATAAGAATATTAAGAACTTTATTTATTACATGAAATACTATAGCACTAAATTTAAAAAATACTTACATTTGATTTTAAATTATGTTTTTTATTAACGAAACACTTTTATTAACAATATATATAAACTTTTTTATTAACAACACAACACCGTACTTAGTCCAAAACAAAATTTGCA
Source organism: Schmidtea polychroa (assembly GCA_959609185.1). Taxonomy (NCBI): domain Eukaryota; kingdom Metazoa; phylum Platyhelminthes; order Tricladida; family Dugesiidae; genus Schmidtea; species Schmidtea polychroa. The sequence continues at coordinate 6,535 of CAUHTR010000752.1, forward strand.
CTGGTTGTCTGAATATTTAAAGTTTGTAATCCTAAATTTCTAATTAACCGTTATTTGTGTTTGGTTGCCTGGTTAAAATGTAGAAAAGTGGTTGCTATGATGCGATTATTAAAAACAAGTTCTAAATACAAAGATTTGCTAAAAAGAAGTTTAATTTTTAAACCACCTAAAAATATGCAATAATTTTTTGTCGCAAACCTACTTATATATAAATATTGTGACAAGTTAAGTAAAAGCAAATTAATATGCTCAGTAATACAAATATTAAATTTTTGGCGACACACCGAAAATAGCTTCGCGACCCACACTTTGGGAACCGCTGCTATAGGTAATCTGATAATTAAATTACCTAATTAATAATTATCGTAATTGGTTTGATGTGTGTGTGTATGTTATTGTATGCCTGAAACATGTCTCATATTTCATGTTCATTATTACACAATAGTTTTAACTTCTAAAGAGATGAATATTTGAACTGTTGTCATAAAATAGATTTTAGAATATACCAGACTTTGAATTATTTAACACTTACATAAGATCAAAAATTAATGCTGTACAACACAGATTGTTGGCTTTGTCTTTGTTTGATTCCAAATGTTATTTTTGATCTTTTGGCAGAAATTAATAAATGAAATATCAGGTAAATATTTGAAATCAACTATTAAAATGACTTATTATTATGTATTAAATATTTGTTTTGACAGTTATGAAGCTTTTTAAAATTGATATACTTATAAAACTCAAAATTATCTTGCTGTAAACCTATAATACATTGCATAAACATTGATATAGTAATTTTCGCAAATAATTAAATATTTTCGTTTTTTTATTTCTAAATTTTAGAATTTTAAAAAATCTATTAGACAAACAGACGACATAGAGACCACCGAATACTCAAATCTAAATTTCCCTGTAATTGGTTCACTAGTATAGTAATCCATCGACTAAAAGTGACAGATCCGTTTAAAAATATTTAGAAATATAAATAAGTCAAAATGCATTACGTTAAAGATTTTCAAAATTTATTAACACTCCACAACAACATTACCCGCCCGCGTGCTCACGGGTGGATACACGACATGTTTTACTTGGGAACCGCTTGTACACTGTTGGGCATGATTTAAATACAATTTATGTACAGTAGTCGATTCGCCGACCCCTCGAAGAGAAAGTGTATATCAAATTATTGTACACTAAAAAAATATTCAAAAAATAATATACGTCATTAACAATAAAAAAAATCCCGCTCCATATGTTAGAAATGCGATTTTACAATGCGGTCTTCAACGTGTTAAATAATCAAACTTTATAAATATTAGCTTATATAACATTGCAGTTTTCCATTGTTAGATTTCTAAATAGTTTTTAAACTTTATTCAATACATAATAATAATAATAATAATAATAATAATAATAATAATAATAATAATAATAATAATAATAATAATAATAATAATAATAATAATAATAATAATAATAATAATAATAATAATAATAATAATAATAATAATAATAATAATAATAATAATAATAATAATAATAATAGAAATAATTTCAATATTTTCAAAACTTATTATTTTGAATATTTCTCCGAGGGTTCAATGACTATCAAAAGCTTCCCAGGTGTAAATATACTGAAATCTTAATTAATAATCTTACCAACTAAATTTGGATTAAGCATTTTTGTGTTTTGTTTTAAACAAGTTCAACTCTGAATCATTTTTCGATTTACTACATTTACAGTACTAATTGAGTTTAAAACAAAAAAATAATTCACTTAATCACGAATTCTAGCATGTTAGCAAAAATCAAATTATTATTCAAAAAATTACACTCTTTGACATCAATTAATGAAAAATTGTAAAGATTACAAAAAATAATATTAAAAAATTATTAATAGTATTAAATGTAAAAAGTCATACTAATAGATGAAAACCCTATATCACAATATTCTAATAATTTATTCGCCATAAGTATTTTTCCTGTATTTTAATGAAAATAAAAAAGAACACCGATAAAAGATACACCAAAAAAATTAAAGACAAATATTTTTATTAAGATGCACTCATGATGGTTGTATTTGTTTTAGAGAGATTCCTCGCATAAATTTCATATTATAATGTTCTTATAAGGTCCATTACGTAAGTATTTAATTTGATAATAAAACTCCTTATATATCCACATGCGATCAAATAGGTTTAGTGGCAAGAAATGCATTTCGTTACATAATTTGCGAGATTTATAAACTATGTAAAGATTTTATCAAATAATTAAAGAAATTTAAATTCATTAATTATGTAGTACTAGCTTGAGAAATACTATATTAATGAATGCGCAACAAAAATTGGGCAGGGCAATAAATATTTTACAATAAATATCTTGTTTCATTGAATTTCAATGGTATTTTCAAATTCCCACCAATAAAAATGTAGCAAAATTAAAAAAAAATTGGAAAGTTAGATTTTATCACATTTTTTTCTTTTATGAAATTGTTGGGTTTTATTATACTAAAAAGTCGACCGTTGGTTACTCTGACTCCACAAATCCCAAAATTGATAAACACAAACTCACAACATAGATTTGTTTTAATACAAATTTACAATTCTCAATAAATAATTACAACCTTTAGTTAACCACGATTTTGTTCACAATTTCTGATCAAACTTTACTCTGGACAGTCTCGACCTTGTGCGATTTAAAAATAAGTTTAACCTTTTTATTTGATTCCGCTTTCTGATCCGAACTCCTTTAATACTTCTTTTTCTAACTCTTTAGTTCCTCTTATAATTCCCTTTTAGTTCTTAGCTTTGTTCCTCAAACCCCTATTGTCAGTTTCTTCTTCCCTACCCGAGGCTACTGCCGATTATCTGAATTTGGAGTTTCCTTATATATTCCCATAATCGTTGTAATTTCTCCATTTTGGACCTAATTGGGTTTTGACTTCTTTAGTTATCGTTCTCTAATTAGATATTTCTGTTGACCCTTTTAGTAATTCCTCTTCTTGTGTTTACAATCGTTTATCAGACTGTTTAAAAAATTACTCTTTAAATTACCAATTTGTTTATTCTCCCTAAATGCCGTGCTCGGGTTCTCCATTGGCTTGGACTTCCCATTAGCCAATAAATTAATTAAAATTTTGTGTTTTTTCATATTTGCCTGTTTTACGACCTATTCTAAACATTTTCTAACAATATACCTCTCTTCCGTTTTTCCTGCTTCAATTTCGATAACATTTCACTTTTTTCCACTTCCTCAGGTTTGCGCATTTTTCCATTTCGTGTCTGATTGTACTCTTTTATAGTTCTGTTTTTATCATATCTTTCGTTATCATTACTTCTCTGCTTGACCGCCATTCATTTTCGTTCAATTTCGGTTTTCTTTTTATTCGGAACTATTCAATCTGATATAATTTAATAATTTACTTTTACAACCTCAACAAAATAATAAAAATACAAAATATTAAATTAAATAATCCATTAGCCATAAATATGATAATCTACGATGAGAAGGGACCACCAAATACTCGAATCTAAGTTTCTCACTAATTGGTTCAATGACACAGTCCTCCTTCGCAAGATTTCTAAACGTTTTTAAAACTATTCCATACACAATAATAAAAATAATGGCTTTTAAATTCAGTATTATTTATACAAATTCAAGTGTCATTCTAAATATCAGCAATATTTAATGTTCAACATACTTAACAATCAAAATTCAAATAATTATATATAATATATATAAAATTTCTTTTTCTTTAATATTTTAATTTTTAAAAATTCAGATTTAAAATAATATTTTTTCATAATTTCATTAAATGTTACTTTTATAAACTTTATTTGATGTGAGATTTTTAAAAATACTCTAAAGATTTCTATAAATTAAAGAAGTATTTTATAAAGGAAACAATTCTTTTAAAGTAAAAATAATTATCAAGTAAAACTTTTAATTATTAGAATAGTTAAATTTAAATTTAAAATTACAATAAAAAGTCTCATAAAGTTTTATTAAATATATAGATTTATTAAAATATAACTAAAATTAATTTAAAAATTAAAAAAAATACTGTAATTAAAAATCGTATGTTGAATCTATGTATGAATATTTAAAAAGATCCTGTCAAGAAAAATTGCATAGTTCGTATTCTCCGAACTTTGTTTAAATATTATGTAATAAAATAGATAATTTTGAAAGCGTGAATTTATTTATAATTTAATGATTGATATAATTAACACCCGAACTTTGGGAAAATAAGATACTAACATTTGTCATTGATATTTAAAATATTGAAACCGTTATCAGAAGGAAATAATGTATAATATAGATAGAAATGTGCTTGCAATGCGATATGTAATATGAGTGTAAAATAATAAAAATAAAAATATTTCATTATAAGAAAAAAATAATTTAAAATTAATTAACTTTAAGAAATAAATGAAAAAACACTTCATTTAAACAAATAATAAAATTAATTAAGCACTTTAATCTAAAATAATTCATTTAAACAAAAATTTAATTAAAAATAAATTTAAACACCTCCCTAAAATAAATTTGGGAGAAACCAAAAAAACCAAATATCCCATGGGTCACAGAACCTTCAAAACTTACTATTATAGTTAAGCCAATTAAAAAAACAATGAAATGAACTTTTACAAGAAATATTATTCAGATAATTCATGTCGTAAAAAGATTAACTTTACAAATAATTTATTTATTAATATTCATATTCAGTTAAATATTCTTCAAAATCTTCTAGAAAATCTTCATAGCCTCCTTTAACATAAGTATATGCAAAACCTTTACTTTTCCCAACCTAAACCTCTTTGTCATCTTCATTAGTCAATGATTTTTTATTATTTTTAATTGTAAAGAGTTTGTAAATTTTGCTTATTATTCAAAACTGGGGAACCGTAGAAATATTATTATTATTATTATAATCCAGGTACGACAGATGCTTTAAGTCAATACATTTTAATATTATTCCGTTAGACTTAATACTTTCGTTAACTTTCGTTAAGGAGGACCCAATTCTTGTAATAAAGACATTTAATCTCGTCTTTGAACTTTCCAATAACAGAATCAAGGTTCCTCAAATACAAGGGATTTTTGGTTATAATTTGACGTTTTAAGCTTTGCAGTCTCGTGGTTTTGTTGTACAGTTAATTATTTAAAAGCTTATAATAATTCTTGTTCAAAACATTAATCAATTCAGCTTTAAGTTGGGCATTCGTATCGATGTATGTCTTGAAAATGTACTTTTGTCTATAAGTATGTACGTTTTTTTATTTTAACGCCCAAAGAAACAAAAAGCTTGAAAAGCCTCCAATGAAGAATATAACTCTTCATTGGATAATGCGTAAGCATCAGATTTTCAAATTTAGAACACACATCTTTTAGCAGCGAAGGAAAAATCAATTAGTGGGAATGGGATCTCCAAATCTACTTAAAATATTACACCAAATGAAAGTAGTTTAAAGTCCACGTCCATTGAATTCATTATATTATTTGATTTCTTTTTTCGACAGCCCCATTTACATTTACCATAAAGTAAACTTTGAGAGAAAACTCGCCCATATCAACATCTATTTCAATATATAATTGAACAAAGCCTCACAATTGGCTTCATACACTTCACTTTATTATACTCTTCAATTGTTACCAGATCGGTGGAAGTTTGTAAGGTTTTTTAAACTTTTAAAAAAGTCACGAAATCATAAGGGAAAATGCCTTTACTGTCAATAATGCTGCCTTTAAACTCAGATCACATTTACTAAGCATATATTGTACAAAATTGATTTTGTACACGATCAATTTACAGTAATAAATATCCGAATCAAGATGCTGCACATAAAAGCACTTAACTGCCAATTTTTTATAATGAACATTATCACTAATTTAAAATTTTTTAAATATTTTTTTCTTCTCTAAACCTTACGTGAGGGAAATGTTAATTTTTTGGAAAATTATTATTAATTTTTCAGACCTCTTTCAAAAACTAATTAATAGTATTTGAAAATTCTAATTTTAGTATTGTAAAAAATTATTGTCGAAACATTTGACAAAGTATTTTCAAAGGTTTACAAAATTATAGGAATAATTGAACATCAAGACCGTTTCGCGCGGCAAATAAAAAAATTCTATCTTAAATCAGTGATTCCCAAATGGGGTCCCGCGAGAATCCTCAGGGGCCTGCGAGATTTCGAGCATCAAAGTATCTCGATTGAAATGGACCAAGAACGCATGAGTTAAACTACAGTAAAGAAAAGTGATATTTTCTGATGAGAAAAAATGGAATCTGGATGGTCCAAACGGATATCAGTACCACTGGCATGAGCTCAGAAAGGAGCAACTTATCCTATCCAAACAAGGATTAGGAGGAGGTTTTTCACTTAGTTCCATATCAAATGCATCAGATTCGATCTGATTAGTCTTCTTTTATCCGAATCAGTTAGCAATTCAAGATATCATTGATTTTTTACCATAGTAACAACCCTTATTTTAAAGTAAAATAATTATCTACATTAACCTCTATGGTAATGAGTTTTGGTATGATGTACATACCTATACGGAGTGAGTTATTTTTAATAAAAAAATTTAAAAAAAACCGTGTTCAACAACTTACGTATACGCGATTGCATGCGTGCACGTGTTCAAACTAGTTTCAAACACTACAAAAGATTGATTGTGACGTCACACATTCTTTGAAATCGCTTTTGTAAAGTTGATAATACCGCAAATTCGTTTAGTTTTTAAAATATTATGGGGGAAAGCCGATAGATGCCGTTGGTTTATCCATTTCTGGCGTTTACTTACGACTAAGGTCTGTATGACCACAGCCGTACGGGTACGCCCATACTTTGATTTGTAATGACATTTAACGCCGTATTGGTACGGCCATACTAAATTAGAGGTTAATGCAGCGGTTTCCAACCTTTATGTTACCGTGCCTCCCCAACAAAAAAAATTTTCTTGGCGCCTCCCCATCTTTTTTTTTAATATATATATTAATATAAACACGTTTTAAACAATAATAATTTTAATACAAAAAAAATTAAAACTACAATTAACAGAATAAAAATTTATAATTTTTATAATTTCCATGCCAAAATAAATAACGAAATGCAAAATACGCTTTATTATCGTTAAATATATACTCACATAACAGAAAAAAAACCGACCCCTGACACTAGAGCTGCTCTGTGAAGCATACAGTGCGTCCAGATAGCACGTGGTGCTTTTTCTCACCAATGCTTGAAGACCTGCTTTGTGTCCGAACATTGAGTGAGCTCCGTCAGTACATAGTCCAATGCAATTATTCCATGATGTCGTTTTCTTCAAAAAACCCGTCTATTATATTACAAATTTCAATGGATGTGGTCTTTCCAGGAATGGGTTTGCAAAATAATATATCTTCTAATATATCATTTTCCGCAACATATCGAACATATGCAATCAAATGGGCATCTTTAGTTATATCAGTTGCCTCGTCTACTTGAATTGCGAATATCGAAGTATGCAAATGTAAATATACCGTTAATGTAAATACGTCTTATAAATAAATTTCTTAATTACCTTGGTGCACAAAATTATAAATTTGTAAGTTTGCAATAAATTTTCAATGGATAAATTGACAAATTTAAACAAACAACTTATGTATCAGAATATTATAATTTTTACAAAATATTGTGAAATAAGTTCCATTTGTGTAGAATGATCAATTTAATGAGTCAATTTGACTCACATCCGACAAAATAGGTATGGAACATTCAAATATAAGGAACTAAAGAGCAGGAAAGAATTTGTATTTATACATTTCATAATATAATTAAAAATCAACATTTTTTTTAAAAAAATGATTTCAGTTTTTTTAATTACTATATGATGTATTAAATATGATTTATTTTAAAATCGACTCAACGGAAAAATAAAGGAAAAATAACTGTCATAAATATTTTAATAAAATAGTTTCTCAAAACTCACCTTTCTCAACCACCAAATCGCTTAAACCAATACTGCTGTTTTAAAATTCAACAAAAAATGCAAATTATAATTATGAAAATGCGAAACAATCGTAACTTATAAAAAACTAAAATATCAAAACATTTCCAAGGAGCCAAGATCACGAACTCGCGCTTTCTCTTCCTACCAAGTTACCCAATCATAATTCAATGCTTCCCTGCAGTTTCCAAAGTGATCAGTCTAAAAAGTTCTTAGCTCACTTCTTAAAAATTATTCCAATCCCATAAAAATATTAAATAAGAAATCCACAACAGTTTTCGAGGCATAGATTTTCAAATTCCAATTTCACAATAAATAAAATAAATATTTCTTTTTGTTCTATCAGATTAATTTTCATCGTTTATCTTCGGCTGAATCGGTGTTTTGACCACTTGATTGTTCATCCACTCGTTGTCTGGTACACTTGGATTTGAGATCGTATCGTCTTGGGAGACTGAATTCTCTTCGGGTGTAGACTCCGGTTTTATTGGAATTTCACGATTTAATTGAATAAAATAGACACCAATGCACGAAAGAAGGCATCTATTAATTGGATTTTAATTTAATTAATAATTGATTTTAATTATTTTTTAGATAAACACAAAATGACTAAAAAATCTTCGACTTTTAATAATACTAATAGAAGTGTAATTTATTTTTAAAATGAGAAACAACTACAAATATTAGTTAATAATAGTATTTCGTTCACAGATTCTCACCATTCCTAACATTTGCATTCCTAAGTTGCTATTAAATATATTAAATAAATAATATAATCAATTTAAACTCCAAAATTTAATAATTAAAACAAATGCCGTGTTTAAATTATGTTAAAATTTCATTAAATAAAATAAAACCAAAGTCAGAAAAGTCCATTTCAATTTCTTTTATTTTTTTTTTGACCTATGAATCAGTACTGTTTTATTTAACAAATAAATTGAAATTTTGATCTACAGTGTAAAATGAAAATAAATTATGAAAAGTGAATAGGATAAAAGATTTTATTTTTAAATGTCTTGAAAGCCATCTTATGAATCAAATTAAAAGGTTAGGGTCATTTATGATATGATGGACTTCGCTTTAAGGGGTTATCACTTTCTATCGATATTTCAAGCATCAAATACTAATTATGAAAAGGTATTTAGTATGATGAATTAACCCATTAACACCCAAAAGAAAACTAAACGTAAAAATTACTTTTAATCGTTATTTATTATGACATATTGGGAAAATTAAAACATTTATGACAACAAATATTGAGAATTTTTTCGTAGACTACTAGTGCTATCAATTGTTGAAAGGGGTCACTACTTCCAGGACAATTATTATAGAAAAACATGAAATCACGCCTTTAACAAATGTACCCATGCGAGTAGCTTTATAGCTTTATAGCTTTATAGTTGATATAATTCTGAATTATGTGACTATTGAAAATTACATAAAAATGAGCTCCGAAATATTTGTTTTAGTTAATAATAATTATTACAATAATAAAATGACAACATCTAATAATAAATTATGAATTCTTTAATTTACCAACAAATGTATATTTAAAAGACATAGCAGGTGAATGAAGTTAGATGAGTTTGAAGTTACTCACCTTGGAAAATTCAACCGTGCAAATAATTGCCACTAGTGTAAAGATATAGTATATTATTTTGAATTATAAACAGCGATAAAAACGATGGTCAAGAATACAACGGATTTGAATACTCAAAGAAATATTGGAATTGCGGTCTGTATACAGCGTCAGCAGAAATTATTAGATTTACCGGTTGCATAATATATGACAGTCAGCACTATCTGTTGGACAGAATTTTAAAGCACATAGTTGATGAAACATTAGGCCGTGAAACTTTCCCATTAAATATTGCATACGATTTTGTCAATGAAATCATAAGAGAATATGATTGATAGAGATGACATATTGTTTCTTTTGCAACTTGAACAAGGCTCGTTATTATCTCATCAACGGAGAATTCTTATACCTTAAATTACGACTACTCCCAAAAGAGTAAATCCCTGTGTAATTCGCGAGCAATCAATACTATCTTGGTTATTTTCGTTTGCCTCAAACGATTGCAAAAAGTTTACTCTTTAATACCTGGAGCATGGCTGGACATCTGCTTTTCTAATCATAGTTTTGAAGGATATTAATTATGTGAATAAAAACTGAAAATATGTATAAAATTTTGGGACACCCTCTATATAACATTTCACTTTAGACTTATATCAATAACGTTGAAATTATGTTTCATGCAATAAAAATGAATTTTTCTATAAGTTTTTAAAAATCAATTGCACCACACAGTTTGAGTTTAAATCAATAAATAGTTCTAGCACACCTACTTGCATAAATATTTATTTTTGCTTAACAAAACAAAGAGTTAAAAAAAAGTCTCTACAAATGTATCTATGAAGGTTTCGTGAGTGTTTGCAAACTTCAAAATACTTTCTAAATGTTCAAAAGTAATAATTGAGTAGTGCTTCCATCAAGAACTTGTTTGGGTTACAACTGAACGGCAAAAGAACCTGGCGTGATTACACTTGTTGCTATATATGTAGAAACCCATAATTCACACATTACATTATTAATTCTAATTGAATAGTTGTATTTTTAAATATCTTGAAAGTGACACCTGTTGATTATAGGAAATAATTGTATAATAATTGCATGATAAATATTATATAATATAATTACCCAAATAAAAACATAAAGATTTGTAAACCATTTAAGTTTGCGAATTCTCGATAGTAACTGATACCCGCAGTAATGGCGCTGATGGTAAAGAGCACAAAATTTGTCGGAACTACAACTGTGCTGTAATACAGCTGCATTGCCATATTCAAATAGCTAAATGTAATTTTTATAATAATAATAATAATAATAATAATAATAATAATAATAATAATAATAATAATAATAATAATAATATTAATAATAATAATAATAATAATAATAATAATAATAATAATAATAATAATATTAATAATAATAATAATAATAATAATAATAATAATAATAATAATAATAATAATAATAATAATAATAATAATAATATTAACCCTTTCGCCCCTATTGGGACAATACGTCCCAGAAACTTTCATCATGATCCTACTGGGATATTTTCATAAAAGCCATAAAAGCCTATTGGGACTTATTATCCCAGGACTTTCTAGGATATTCAGGAGCGCCACGATTACAAAAATGAGAATATTTCATATTTAGGTCAATATTAACAAGTTCCAATATATAAATTTAGCATAGTGTCATTAGCGGAAAGTCGGTGCGAAAGGGTTAATAATAATAATAATAATAATCATAATCATAATAATAATAATAATAATAATAATAATAATAATAATAATACAATCATTTTTTCTTGGTAGCGGCATAATAAATTAAATGATAAACGAGTAAATGATTAAATAAGCATTTGCTGCAGAACATGTATTAAATTTAATTATAAGATAAGATAATTACCTCACTTAATTTAACAGGTTGACTACCAAAGGGTAGAAAACGACCGCAAAAATAGTCTCATTCTATCCGACTTGGCACATCGAGCATTTAAAACTCTTTCCATGGCAGTCAACCTGTTAACAACTTTTTCTGCGATGAAAGTTTATTTAATCATTTACTAATTTTATTATTTACTAAATCATGAAGATGATATTAACCATTAAGTCGAAGAAGATTCGGAAAAATAACATTTGTGATCATATTTGATCGTATAATTATTCAGTACCTTAAAAGTAACGGTAAGACTAGTAAAGAGTTTAAAAATAAATAAATTGCATCAAGAATAAAGAATTGGAAGTTCTACAAGCGATATGATTTAACTTTACCCAGTTCTAAAGATAAATTTATGAATCTAAAAATAATTTTCTTTATACAAAAGGAGAACAGAATACTAAAAAAATTTGTACCAAATTTATTTACAAATAGACCTATGTCAAGAAATTCAGATAATTTTCTTAGTACAACTTATGAATAAACCTTTTGTCCAGCAGTGCGTACAATGCGATATTTGGCACAAACTAAATTTAGACATTGAGTATAAAACCATTAAAATTCGTTTACATATTCTTTTACAAATTTTTCTTTATTTTATTTAGTTACATAAATGTACTTTTTTAAAATTAGATACCTTTTATCGTAAGATAAAAGATAGTACAAAAAAGTCTGATGACTTGTCAAAACCAAAAATAACAACTAGAAATATGCATAATAAATAATAAAATAACCTACATAACTTGTAATGCAGCTGTTACAAACAAGAGTAAGGTGTATATGTATATGATTGGATGAAGCATTTGATTCTGGCCATTAAAGGTCAGAGTTAAAAGAGCAGACACTCCTTTAGCAGTTATCACAGTTATGGATGCTATTGAAAATTAATATATCACCAAATATGATCAATAATTAATATTTAAATTACCAAAAATTGATCCAATACCCAACAAGACTAGTATATGGTCCACTTTAAATCGATACAGTAAAACTAGGAGCCCCACCAAAATTATCATTTCTATTGACTGAAATTATAACATTGTTTTTCATCAATAAGCAATGGAAATTGTAATAAAAAATAATAATTTAAAAACCAATCATTGAACACCAATGATCCATTGGATTGTTAGAAATGTCATATATATGTTTGTCGCCATTAATCTTGCTGTCAGGATAATTGTGTTTATTTTCCATGTTAATTGGTCTCGGGTTTCCTTCATTTCTCGGGTTCTCCATTGGTTCGTGTCTTCTATTAGCCAATTAATTAATTAATTAACAATTTTCTGTTTTAGCACATTCAAATGCTTTTCGACCCTTTCTAACCATTTTCTGATAAATCCCTAATCATCATCTTGTTGACCATTACCTAATCTATACTTGTCCCGTTTTTTCGACAAATTTACAATTTATTGATTTTTTCGGATTGCCGGATTTTTGCCTTTCGTAACTGCTTTTCCTAATACTGTTTCCATCATAATTTCCTTTACTATCAATTCTGTGCATGACCACTATTTTATTTATCTTTTTCATTCGACCTACATTTTATTTAAATTTATTTTAATTTAGTCACCTCACCTCACCTCAGCAGACACACACACACACACACACACACACACATATATATATATATATATATATATATATATATATATATATATATATATATATATATCATAACCTCTTAACAAAAATATACAATTTGATCCCCATATAATAAAATCAAATGATATTATATCTGTTGTATTTTCAAAGGTATAATGTTAAATAAAAAATAAAAAACGATTTTGTGTTCAAAAATTTAAAAAAGCACTCAAATTTCTTAACAGTCCTACTGCCAAAATAGTATAGTTTTCCGTAGGAAGTGTACGACCCACGTTGGGGAACATTGACAAGATGTTTTCGAATTATATAAAAATATACTTTTGGAAAAGAATCTCGATTTTGATAACATACATCAATTCGCAGAGCATTCAGCTGACATAATACAGTCAAGATAGAAAGATGTAATTAATTTGAAAAAATAGAGTTAAGAGGAAACAGAGCAAGGAAAAAGAAAAACTTTTATAAAAAATGTATTGTTTACAGAAAAAGAACATTGTTGGATTTAATAAAATTTCCATTCTTAAATTTATATTTAGTTCAATTTAATAAATGTTCTATATGCCAAAAAGTGACGACAATGATGCCTATAAATGTTTCAAAATTATTTAAGTAAATTTTAATTAGTTAATCTGTGAAATTACGGCATACCGGAAACATTCCTATTAATCAGTTGAGTCATTTAATATGAAAATCAGTGAAGAAAATATATTATAGTTATAAATATATATATAAATATATCGTAAATTATCTTTTCCTAAGTATGGAAAACCATATAGTACATATCTATTTTAAACATTGGCTACCATCCAAAACTTTATCCCAAATTTACAAAGTTTATTTGGCATGCATTGTGTAAACCTAAATCTTGCCTTGACTGGAAAGTTGTTCATCTACAGTAAGGTGAGAACTCGGTTTGTAACAAATTTTGACTGTTTTCAATAAATGCATTCCATGTTTTGGAAACTTATGCAAATTTATCTATTTGTAAACGTTTACTTCTTTCATTTTTTTGTCAAGTCAAATAAAGCGCAATATTTCCGTGAACCTGTTTCTACTCATTGTAATTTTGAAAAAAGAAGGTCCCATTTTTTGACCACAAATATGATAATTTCATATTTTTTTTATTCATATGCATATGATTCATATTATAGCACTTTATGCATATGATTCATATTACTTTATAATAGGATTTTGCCGCACTTTTTTCTTATAAAAAACTCTTACTTTTTCCAAATATGAAATTTCTGTAATAAATATCATTATCCAACTGAAACTCATCAGCTAAGTAAATGCCTAATACCTAAAAGAAATTTTTTTTCATTTTTTGGAATTCACAGAAAAGCCTAAAATGTCAAAATATTTGTATTTGAAGCTTTGTTGAATTTTCCATTTTTACTTATTTTTACTTGTATTTGACTATTTAAAATACACATTTTATAATTGTGGAAAATTTCAACAAGTCTAAAATTGCCATTCATTTTATTGTTTGACTTTTCTACATTGAACATTTTAATGACTACTTTCTCCACAGTTGTTTTCATTACACGTCTTTTGGGCATTTGTAAATTATAAGTCAATTTAATTATTAACGGATTTTTTTTCAAAAACAAAAGATAAAAAAAATATATAAATAACGTGTTATTAAAAACGGGAACGACGCGGGGCCTTATGCGGTGTTTTCTCGAAGAAGTGTTTTCTTGACATATGATAATAACATTGGCTGTATTACACGCACCTGGGCACAAATTCTAGTTAGCGGAATCAATACAAATCTCTGCCGTAAAAATTCATTTCTGCAAGAAATTTATTTCGGAACATGTATTAGGCGATTCATGTGTAAATTCTGTAGGAATTTGAGAAAGCTACAATGGGAATACATAATTGACCTCTTTTGTTTAATTTAAAATCACGATTCGAGATAATTATGAAAAAATTAGATAACATCTACCCATGAGTATAGCCAGTGCAAAAAATAGAAACAGAAAAAATTGATTACCGAAAAAAAGTAAGCGAAGTGAAAGACGGGCGAGATGGCATTTCGTGAACAAACATGAAGGCATCATCGAGCATTCAACTGGTTTTATGTGGCAATAAACATTTACATCTTGGGTTCCGCTAGAAGTTGCACGAGTGGGTTAAATGTTGATTACCTGCAACTCACCAATATGAAAAAAAATTATATTTAAAGAAATTTTTGAAACTTTAAACTTATTCCATTTAACTTATTTTAACTTTTGAGATCCCAGAGATTTTAAAAATTTGACAGATATTCGTGGGCTGATAACAGAAAATTCATTAAAAATTAAAACAAAGCCGATTTATAAAAATAAATTTTCCTCTTAATCTCATCAGATTTCAACATTTCTAAAATCACTTATAAAAACCAATCAATGAAATAATTTCAACAATTAAATATTCTACTTACCAAATAAATTAAGAAAGGTTTTCGAACGATAAGTTGAGTGAGATACGCTGACGTCATGATATACTGCATCTGAACAATTAAATATTTAATTGTAAAATAACATTGATGATAACAATAATAATAATAGAAAAAATAATAAACTTTATGGTAAATCATCAGTAGATGAATTATTTATTATAACATAATTCAAATAAATAAATAAGCCTTTTCTGCAGTGTTTATACTTCATCAAATTGTAATCTTTTAAACAAATTAAAACATTTCTAAAGTCAATTGTAAAAGTGATATTTAATAGTTTAATTTTTTAATATTTTCTTTATTAGATTTTGCTATATATTTTTATGATAAATCGTCGGTAGCAGAATTTATTTTAAAAATATAATTCAGATAAATAGTTGTTTTTAATTGCAGTGTATAAATTAAACTTTTCCGACTTATTTGAAAGATGTTTTAATATTATTATTATTATTAATAATAATGATAATAATAATAATAATAATAATAATAATAATAATAATAATAATAATAATAATAATAATAATAATAAGCTTACTCTTGCTGAGAAATTGACTATCAAACAAGCGCCTATCAAAGCTAGAGTTGTACCTAAAACGATATAAAAAACAGATAAATCGTTTAAATTTATAAAAACGCACATCACTTAGTTGAGAAATATTACATTTTAATGAATAAGAAATAATTAAAAGAAATAATAATATTTTGAAAAAATTTCAGGATTGGAATCTATATCAAGAATCAGCCTACCACGTAAAAATTCGTACAAAATTGCAAGAATGTGAAAGACACGAAATTGTGAAGAGTAAATCGTTAATTGATTAATTTAAAGATAGGCTCAATATTTAAACAAACAAACAAGATAAATATGCATCTGACCGGAAAAATTAAAAGTCGGGTGACAATAGGGGTAAGTAACAGCCCAGGTAGTTAATGGAAGCACAATGCGAATTATTTTCAAGCAGTTAAAATCAAACGAAATAATTTGTCATAAAATTTTTGACCAAACAGAATTAAATCTAATTTGACCTTTTTAACTTTCTTTTGTGGGTGGACAAGCAGTAAATAAACTGATTTTGCGTGGGTTCAGAATGTTTGAATTTAGAGAACCACAAAAGTTTTCTTAACAACATTACAATTACATTTTTGAACAAAATTTTGTCCATAATAATAATAACAATAAACTCGTTTGTTTGTTTGTGCTTTGAACTTTGCAACAATTAACATGTGAAAATGTTGATTTATGGATTCAAAAATAAAAATTTAAAATTGTCTGAAATTATAAAAAGAAAATAAATCAATGGCAAATTAGGCAGAGAAACATTTTTAGAATAAAAAAATGACCCGTTGGCAAACCACCAATAAAAAAATAATCATTATTATTTTATTGATTTAATGCATAAATAAAATAAATAAATAAATAATGCATAAATATAAATGCATAATATAAAACTGCTAAATATAAGAAATGTATTGCCTAATATATATTATGGTAATTTAGAAATATAATTCAATATTCTGAAATAATCTTCATAAAATTTAGCCTTTCTAAAACTCATTATTATTATTTTTATTATTTTCTTTCATTATAAGATTCAATTTTTATTTTTCCCACTAACTTTTCAATTACAAATATTAAATAATTTATCTATAATTTATATATCAGACTTTCCAACCTCAAATCCTATTTCATATAATTTAAAACCAGAATCAATCAGAAAAATGTCAAATCTGTTAAAACGGCCAAAAATCATCGAAGTTTCCCATTTTTACTGCATTGCTAAAAGCACTGAACTTGAAAAGATGATTTACTGGATATTTTAGTTAAAGTTGTTAAAAAGAAAAACGCGTGTTGAAAAAACTCAAGAAACCTCTGTTATCACTTGTAAATTATAAAAATTGGAAAATGATGAGAAAAATCATTTATAAACAAGAAGGGTTTATTGGCGCATTGATACCATTGGCATTATCATTACTTGGCGGAGGAATATGACAATCAAGTCAATAAACGACGAGGGTCAACCATTGCCTAATTTTAATTGAAATTTCAAGTCTTCTTCTTGTAATGAAAAAGATATAAACCGACCAAAAGGACGAAGCCAGTTTTGGTGGAGTAGAAAAGCTACGGAAAACAGTTCTGAATTCGAAAAGGGATACACAAAAGTGGTTATTGGGGCAGCTAGAATACAGTATTAAACAAGACAATTTTAAAAAGATTTCCAACCAGACCATATAAGACATTCGGTATTGATGATTTATGGCGAAAAGATTTGATGGAAATGATTCCAAATTAAAAAATCAATAAATATATTTTTTATATGTATTGATGTTTTCAGTCGCTATGTACAGACTATTCCTATCAAGACAAAATCTGCTGATGAAATGGCTCAATCTATAACAATCTATAACAACATTGTTCAAAGATGATCACACTGATAATTTTCAAACGAATTTGGGTAAAAAATTTACAATAGTAAAGTAAAACAAGTTCTTAATAAAATTAATCACTAGTCTGTACATTTCCAATACAAGGCAACTCACGTCAAGAGATTTAATCAAACATGGATTCATGTTTTGCCGAAAATCATACATAGTTATAATAATTCCTCAAATAAAGGTTAAAATGGACTGTGGATATTTCCTCAAAAAAAGTGTCAATCTTAAAAGAAAAATCGAAATGTTAAGAATTTCAGGAATTACAAGTTATTCCAAAACCAACAGTATTTAGAACTGAAAAAAATATTGATATCCAAAAAGGTTCGTAAGGATAAACAATGATATGTCAAATGGTATGGGTATCAAAATCCATCATGGATCTAGTAAAATGAATTTCTATACATCCAAACAATCAAGCCAGCAAATTTATGGTCAATGTAAACCCGATTTCTTGAAGTTGCACATTCCAATTTTATAGTCAATGTAAGATTGATTTCAAAAAGAATGTACTGAAATTGTGTTTTCTCTTTGTTATCAAAAATTTTATCCAAATGAAATGCTAGATCCACATTGTTATATGTTTTACAAGGATGGATTAAATATTTGTTATAATTTTAAACCTTTTACAGTAATATTCGAAGATATTGTAGTTGAAGTTGGTAAAAGTACATCTATTAAAACTATTATAAATTATAATTCCGATACTAAAAATACATGTATTACTCCTATGGGTTATAGTAGTGATAAGGAGAGAAAAAAGTGGATTAAAGGCTCAAAACTATTTACAATGTGTTCATCATTACAACTGGATTTCATGAATTAACCTAAATATTTAATTCCGGAGTTAATGGCCATATGCGATTGAAAATATCAGTAACTAGTACTGCTGAAAAACCAATATGTCAATTAATTGATGCCAAATTATTGGTAAGACGAGTTCGTTTTGAACCATCAGTATTAACTGGTCATCAACTTGGGCTTAATTCCAAACATGGAATTTATCCATTGAAAAGTAAATAAATTGTTTCATTTGCTATTGCTCAGGGAGGCGTCATCTTTTTAAAAGGAACAAATCTTTGGAGATCGAAGAATGCCAAATCTCATAATTGTTACATTATTCAATATAACGGATCATATACTGCTTCAAATTCTACTTTCAAGCATTTTAATGTTACTTCTCTGTCAATATAGAAAAATACAGATTATCAAGCGACTTACACTGAGGATTTCGATAATGATAATTACTGCGCTACATATATGCAAAGTATTGTGAGAAATATGGCTTATTTGGATAAAAACCTTAATTGTGGAATAAAACTAAATACACATTCTTCATATTTGTTTTGGTCCCTGATTTTGATTTGAATCAGAGTCAATTACCTCAAAATGGGAATCTAAGACTGGATATCAAATTTTCGAAAGCAACATCTGAACCAATACACAATATATGAGGTATTTGAAAATGAAGTGCAAATTACTACAAATAGAATAGTATTGGTTTGAACAGTAGTATACATGTAGTAAAGAAAATAAATAAATTGTCATGGAGTACTTTTTTAATGAAACTAATGATGTTATTATATTAGCACTGTTCAGATAAATTGAATCGGTACTCAAATATTAGGTTAAAAGTTTTTCGAAGTGTACCCCTTAGACAAAATTCCTTATTTAAAAAACAATCAAGCTATAGTTGACATCAACTCTTGGTGGAGAACATTGGATTGCAGTCTACGTAAAACCTGACAAGATATATGATTTTGAATCAATGGGATATTATTATCCTGCTATATTGATCAAAAAACTATCAACAATTGGTGCCTCTATTGATTATAAAAAACTTCCATTTCAACATCCATTAACTATTACGTGTGGTCAACATTGTCTTGTTGGCTAATGTATAAACATTGTAAATAAATAAATGTTTTGTAAAATGGCATGTTACTTTTGTTGAGTTTTTATTTGTAAGTCGGTCCTTTCTCTGACTCCTCGTGTTCTTATTTTACCAAATCAATGAAAACTCAACACAGAAAAAATTTATTTGATTTTTATCACAATTACAATCTGTCACTGTTTGCACCTTTCTCTCAATTCAAATTTATTTTATGAGGTAAAAACCCAAGGGGCAATTACCTTTTCTTGTACTATTCTGACTTCTTTATAATTCACAAATTTCCTCTTTTGACTTGTCCTTGCTAAATTTTCTGCTTAGCTCTTTCCTTTTTCTCTTCGACCAAATGGCGGCTTGCTCATTTCTAAGCTCTCCTTTTATACTGTTTTTAAGAGGCCAATTATCTAGCAAAATGAAATTAATTGTTTCCCCGGGCACCCTAAGTAAATTTTGAACGGTTTAACGATTATTTTAATTTATTTACCCTGCAATTATAATTCGAATTATTATTACCTTATCTGGTGTCTCGGTCTCACTGCGCATCGGGTTTTTTTCAGTGCTCGGTTTCCCATGGGCTCGGGCTTTCCATTGGCTCGGGCTTTCCATTACAGATTAATTAATTTTAATTAATTTGTTTTTCCTTATTAACTTTTTCTATGATCACCCTATTACATTTTTATTATGCTTTCTAACCTCGTCTAACAATTTGGCATTCAACCATACCCGATACCCCCGTTCAATATTGATTTTTAATTTTCATTAAATTTTAATTAATTTTGTACTTATATTGATTTTACCAATTTTTGTTCTGCTTTCTGGTACCATGTGAAAATTATTTTGTTTTTGCTCTAACCCCAACATATCTCCCCTCTTTAATTAAGATTCGTCCTCGAATCTATCCGATTATTAATTATTTATTAAGATGGTAGAGTATTCTCAATACCGTAATGATACTTTATAATAATTTTATAATGATAGTATCACTAATAATAGTAGTGAATTAATAATAATAGTAATAATAATAATATGATAATAGTAACAATAACAATAATAATAATAATATTAATTAGTAACAATAATAATAACAATAACAATAATAATGATTATTCTAATAACAATAATAATAATAACAATAACAATAATAATAATAATAACAATAATAATAATAATAATAATAATAATAATAATAATAATAATAATAATAATAATAATTAATAATAATAAATAATCATAAGAATAATCTTTCATTGACAATCTCAAAATAATTTTTATCCAAAATAAACTGAAAATTTTAATTATTCTAAGGTAGCTTTCAAGAGCGTTACTTTTATCATTTTATTCAGAAAACTGGTAATCCCTTTAAACAATTTAAAGTATCAAAAACGATATTGAAATAAATATTTCAGAAGCCTTTTCAATTCTCAAATATTTATTCAATGGATTTTTGTCTCAGTTGAAACAATAATTATAAAATTTATTTATGATATTTAACAGCGTGAAAATTTCTTTTGTTTTAATCACATTGAAAAACTTTAAATATTAATTGATGAAATAAATAAATATAAATAAATAAATAAATATTAATGATGATTTATTTATTTCTAATGGTGACATTTCCAGCATAATTGTTCCTAAATTGTTGATGATAAATTTACATTAAAATATTATCACTAATAATTAATTTTCCCGGAAAAATAAGATAATTAATAATGAAGCAACAATAATGATCAGTCTCAGTAAATATGAATATCAAACCGAAAAATCCGATTGTATTAAAATGATAATGCTGTGAAATTGGGCCGATAATCGGCAATTCATCAAATGGCAATTATGCCATCTAAAATTTCAAAATTTTTTCCATTGGTTCGATTTGATTGGGGATATTTATCCCCAAGTTTCAGGTTATTTTTTCATTTTTTCAAATTTATTTTAATTTGTCGGATATTTAAAATATATTATAGAATATTATCGGTTGTAACAGGTGCCGCTGTAATAGCTGGAGGATATTTTCCCTTAAATTTACCCGGTTCGAAGTAAGAAGTTAATTACTCCTAGTACATGATTATAACTTTATTCAGTTCTCAGTACAAAGGTGCTAGATTAAATGATCACGGCAAAAAAAATTATTCTTTTGTTGACAACCGTAAATTCGATTAACGTAACAGTTTTAGCTAGACATGGTGCGAGGACTCCTAATTACTATTCAAATATGAAACGGTAAAATGAGGTTGAGATTGTAATAATATTATTGATTGGTCACGTGGATTGGGATATGTTCATTTGTTGCCTGATTTTTGCTATTCAACTGACATTAAAGAATTGCCAGCTTATACAGTAATTGATGAAGAATCGATTCAAGAGGAATATATGGAACACAATTATTTGCTATCAATTATTAGTATTATTACCATCTATATATTAATTATTTATATAAAAAAATTAATAATTAATAAATAATTGAAAACTTAATTTTTTTTAGTTCTCTTTAAAGTATATTAAAGTAAACGAATTATGTAGGATAAGTAGGTTAGAAAATCTAATTGCTTGATTATTGATGCTCAAGAGGAAACATTTGATATATTATATTGTTTAGAAAGGATAAGATTTTTGGAATCGCTAAAACCTTTTACAACATAACAATTGAAATAGAAATTATTGGAGAAAATAAAATGGCGAATAAAGTGTTTAATTGCATTCTAAGATTAAAATTTGACAATCAAAGCTTTAAAGTGAAGGTGACAACATGTCAATTCCTTCAGAACTATTTTTTTGAAGTTTTCCCTGTTTAACATTGTTTTTGACAGAGGGTTGAGAGTTGTTAATTGCGGCAGGGGGATGAGAAATTTGATACCAGACATCATTGGGGATTATGTCGGAGATGTATTTCATGTAAGCAGACCAATAATACAAATTAGTTGGGATACGGTGAGTTGTCATTTATTTTAAGTTCATTCTATTATTTCTTAATAACTATTTAGATAATTTCTTATAGATCTAATAATAACAATAACTAAAACAACAACAATAATAATAATAATAATAATAATAATAATAATAATAATAATAATAATAATAATAATAATAATAATAATAATAATAATAATAATAATAATAATAATAATAATAATAATAATAATAATAATAATAATAATAATAATAATAATAATAATAATAATAATAATAATAATAATAATTAACAATAATAACAATAATAATGATTCTCCACAGTGAAAATCATACTAGCACATTGTCTCAAATTATTAAATTTTCAGAGAATAATCGAACAGGACTTTTTTTATTAACAAATGTCTTATAAAAAACTTCTTGTTCATAAATAAAATAATACGAATAGTTTTATATTTATTTTATATTTGATATATTTGATATTTAAAGTTTTATTATGATAATTGATAAATTATTATAATGAGACTTGTAGGTATTGGGATCTTTTGTACTCTCAATAATAACAATAATAATAATAATAATAATAATAATAATAATAATAATAATAATAATAATAATAATAATAATAATAATAATAATAATTTGTTACTATTTTATTTGATTACTTTATTTATGTGTTTATTTCTTCGCTTTGATTATTTTATTTAATTTATTTATTTAATTTAATATTCAATTATGGGATGGGACGCCAAAATATATATAAGACGAGGGAAAGTTTTTATTAATCATGATATATATAACAATAATCAATCAATTGTTAGATTTTAAGATTGAAGTGATCAACACGGTAGAGTACCTCAGGGGCACTGCCTTGGTGATCACTGTATAAATAATAAATATTAATAAAAATTTACCTATTTAATTTTGACAGATTTTATTTTCTTTGATTTAACTAATTAAACTGATTTTAATTATTTTTACGACCCCTTATGTACAGTTGTTAAATTTTCTTTCCCATAAAATTTTGTGTTCAATTCCCTCTTAGCCCATCATATTTCTCTTTGATTGAAAGGTGCAAATTTTACAACTATCATAAAATAAAAGTTACTACTAATACAGTACTATTATAATATCATAATTGCATGCAAAATAAATGTATCTCACTAGACCCATGTTTCCTCGTAGACAATCCAAGGTTTTGAGGTCTTGGATTGACATTCATATTGTCTGTTAAGTCTTTGAAAGTAAATCAGTAGAGTGAGAAGAATGATAATGGAAAATGGTGTCACACTGATGATGATAGATGACAAAATAACATAAGTATTTTCAAAATCATTTGATAATGAGAATGTAGTTTTGTTTCTTGGAATTTGTGTTCCATTAATAAGAGAAGAATTAATGTCATTTATGAGTTGATGAATCACATTGGTTGATGAATTGTGCATGTATTTTGAGCTTTCTGCCTCAGTTGTATCAAATTGTACTCGAATAGATTTACTTTCCACTAGAACGATTTTCCAATGATCGGGATGAAAAGCACGTTGATAATATTTTATTTTTACAATCACAATTTTTGAAGTTGACTTTGAACGTATTTGCTGAAATGTTAATATTTTAGATGTAATATTACCTTGCAATATAGCTTGCAGTTTTCCGCAATAATAAATTTCCACTTTTTTATTGGTTATCGCTTGTCGTGTGGCTATCCATTTTTGATTATTATATCGTAAAATAATACGATTTGGTTCATTTTCCAATTTTATGGATTGTCGAATAGAATCAATTTTTACCCACTGGTTATCGATTTCGGTACCATTTTCACGCAAAAGCTTTTCATAATATTGCACAACGATATCATACGTTTGATTTAATTTTAAATTGTTGTAATGGACAAAGGGTTTTCTGATGTTTAATGTATCGATAATATTATTTTGGAAGATTAATTTCACTTTTTGGGATTCGTGGGGTTCCCAATATACGTCGATTCCATTCACTACTGGTTCTATTGAAACCAGACTGTTTAAATTTTTTGTTAATATTTCAATTTGGATTATATTACGTATTTTTGTATTATTATTTTGAAATAGTAACTCTGTTATTTGCCAAGGGTATTCATAATTGACTGTTAATTGACGAGCCACGAAAATATTTTTATTGAAATTCAACTTTACAGGTGGGTCAAAGTGATTTAATAAATTACTTATTTCTATTTCTTCCGTTGACCCACACAGATAAAACCATACTATTTGGGTACATGTTGAATATATATGAATTTTCTCCAATAATGGGACCCTTTTTATTGCATACTTTGGAAAAGATCGACCTGCATTTGTTCCCAAAACATTTAGTAGCATTATTGTTGTTATTAATAAGACTTTAGTGGTATATCCTAAGGGTACTGGGTTTTTAATAACTTTTTGCTTGACCACTTTTTCTTCTACTGATTTGTTCTTTTTCGATCTTAACGGATATCTATCACTCTCCATTGCCGGCACTTTCTTACAACGATTAGCATGAACTATAATTGTCCCAGCCTTTTTATTATTTTGTGGACGTAATTTCAGGTTGGTTTCTGTTGTATCACATACAATATACGGTCCTTTAAACGGTCGTTGTAACTTTGGTGACAAGCCCTTTTCTGGTTCTGGTTTATTCACATAGACTAAATCTCCTATATTAATATTATGAGCATGTGCTTTTCTGTCGTAGGATTCTTTATACGTTTCCTGGCTATGTCTTATTTTTAAACCAGCTTGAGCCCACACTGACTGTAATCTCTCATGCATAATTACTTTATAATCGGATGTATCCATATACTGCGATATAGGTGTTTGAAATTTCAAATCAATTGGCATATTATTTCGCCGTAGATACATAAGATAAAAGGGTGTTTCACCAGTGCTTTCATTAACTGCATTTCGATATGCGAATAAACATGGTTTGATAAATAAATCCCAATCTCTTTGTTTTCGATTCACATAAGATGATATCATATTAATTAATGTTCCGTTAAACCTTTCTACTAGGCCATCTGTTTGTGGATGATATGGTGATGTACTAAGTTTTAATATACCAAATAGCTCCGATATCGAACTAAATAATTCACTTTGAAAATTCGTTCCTTGATCTGTAAGTAATTTCTTTGGTGCTCCATATCGGAAAATAATGTTTTCTACTAATATTTTTGCAACTGTTTCTGCCTTTTGATTTTGCATGGCATATGCTTCTGGCCATTTAGTTAGATAGTCGCAAAATACAACGATATATTTATTGCCATTTATTGTTTCCGGCAATGGACCGACAATGTCCATTGCTGTCATTTCCATTGGCGCTGCTGGCACCGGCATAGGTCTTAGTGGAACTTTTATTTTCCTTCCTGTATTTCGTCTTGTCAAGCATACTCTACAAGTATGGCACCATTGTTTGACATCTTGTTCCATTGTCTCCCAATAATACTTCAATTTCAATCTTGATAATGTTTTTCGAGCTGATAAATGCCCTCCTAGTGCTCCATCGTGGTAAATCAACAATAATGCTTCTCGATGTTTTGCTGGAACTATAATTAGTAAATTTTCATTTTTTACACATTTTAATAAACCCTCGTGGATAATATATTTATGTTTTTCCTCAACAATATGTTTCCAATCACTCTCCTTTTTAATTGTTACTGCATTTTTTCGTAATTGATTTAGTTCCTCATCATTTTCTTGATCATATTGTAATTCCTTTATATTATTTGCTGATTTAATTACCATAAATATTGTATCATTATAGTTCGTTTTTTCATTATTATTATTATTTTCTTCAGGGATTCTCGACAGTGTGTCTGCATTTGCATTTGATTTACCCGTACGGTATTTAATTTCAAAATCATATTCCTGTAGTGCAATTGACCATCTAATCAACTTACTTGTTGAATCTCTATGCTTCATGAGCCATTGTAAAGGGTTATGGTCCGTAAAGACAACAAATCTTCTCCCAACTAAATACTGTCGAAATGTAGTTATTCCATAAACTAATGCCAACGTTTCTTTTTCAATCGTAGAATAATTCTTTTCATGCGGTTTCAAAGTTCTACTCGCATATGCGATGACGTGATCTCTTTCTCCTTCAACCTGTTGTCCTAGCACTGCGCCCAACGCAAAATTGCTCGCATCTGTCATTAGGATAAATGGTATTTTAAAATTTGGACATCTTAATATTGGTTTTTTAATCAAACTTTCTTTCAGCGATTCGAACGCTTCCTGTTGTGTTTTTGTCCATTTAAATTGAGCCTGCTTTTTTAATAATATGTTCAGGGGTTGTGCTACATGCGCAAAATTTTTAATGAATTTTCTATAATAACTGGCTAATCCGAGAAATTGTCTAACATGATCTACATTTTTTGGAATTGGATAATTTTTAATTTTTTCTACATTTTCGGGGTTTGGCTGTAATCCACTTCGGGATATAATATGACCAACATAGACTACCTCTGATTTCCCCCACTCACATTTTGAGGGTTTTATTTTTAAATTCGCCTTTAACAATCTTTGGAATACTGTTTCTACATCTTCCAAATGTTCCTGAAAGTTATTCGAAAATATTATTATATCATCAATATAAACTAGTGCGTGTGGGATGTCTCTTAACACAAAATTCATACCTCGCTGGAACGTGGCTGGCGCTCCCGTTAAGCCAAATGGTAACACATTGAATTCGTACAAACCTTTACCGTCTGAAAATGCCGTTTTCCTTCTATCTTCTTCTTTTACTTTAAATTGATTATATCCCTTATTCAAATCGATTACTGTGAAGAATTGTACTTCTCCCATTTGATCAAACATTTCCTGTGGAACTGGAATAGGGTAGGTGTCTTTTCTTGTAGCCTGATTCAATTTTCGATAATCCACACAAAACCGTAAATCACCGTCTTTCTTTTTGACTACTACTATTGAGGATGAGAATGGTGATGAACTGTCTCTTATTATGTCAAACTCTTTCATCGCTTTTATCTGTCTATCACTTTCCTCTTGATGTATATAAGGGATTCTATACGGTCGTAATTTAATAGGAGTTTCATCGAGTAGTGGTATCTCATGTTCGATCACCTGGGTAAGTCCCAAATCATACTCGTGCTTTGCAAACACTCTTTTGTACTTTTTAATAATGCCATAAACTGTTGTTTTTGTGCTTCTGTCAAATCGTTGCTCGTCACTTGTGGTTTTCTATAAATTTTAATGTTTCTCGGTAATTTTTGGGCTTCTTCTGTTTTAAATTTCATTAACTTTCCTAACTTCGTGTTAGGTTTCATTTGGATAGATTTTGTGCTAAGATTAGCCATTCTCACTGGCACTGCCTGATCTTTTACTTGTACTATCTCGTCGCACATTGGCAATTCGTATTTCTCTACTAGTTTTCGACTGGGTTCGAAAACACATTCGTCATCTGACGTGTTTGCTACACTAGCATAACATATTATTTCGCTTCTTGCTGGTATTTCCAACGTTTGATTTAAAACAACTTCTCTTGGTTTATTTGCAACTGTATCTAATTGTCCCTTTATTAATTTTCCTGTTGTCAGATCCAGCGCAATTCCTCGCAGTTGCTCCATAACATCCATACCAATTAGACATTCAACAGGGCTTTTACTCATTACTGACACATAATGTGTTATTTCTTGATTACCAATAATTAATTTGACTTCTAGCTTCCCGATTATATTCAGTACATTGTGAGACATTGATTTAATAATTTTATTCGTCGGTTTCATCTTTGCTCTCTCTTCCCTTGTCAACAGTTTATCTGACACTATAGTATGACTGGAACCGGAATCTAACAAGGCTTTGACCTTTCTCTCGTTAAATAGTATATTTGTTCGAGGTTGTTTGCCTCTATTTCCTATTGTCATCAACGCATAACTACATGGTAATCCGAGCATGTTTTTCCGTTCTATTTCAGCACTTGTTGGTTCAATCCTTTCGGCTTCTAGTTTAATATGTTCTACTGGTTTCATTTCTTTTAGCCTTTCACTTGGATATGCTGGTGCTGTTGGAAGGAATACCGGTGTATACCATTTTGAGAGAGTGTCGATTCCTTTAAGTTTTGGCATCTGTTCTAGTAGGCACCGTGACTCTGGTTTTACCTCGCTTTTCATTATTTCTTTTCTAAAATACATTTGCTCGTTTCTGCCATTGTCATTGTTGTTGTTATTGCCACTATTTCTGTCCCTCGATTCACACAAAGATTCTTCACTCTTTTGATCAGTTTTTAACTGTGCTCTCACATTCGCCATTTCTTTATATTGATGATGAGTAATAAAAAATCTTGCTATAAACGGAATACAACCAATAATTATTTTCCATGACCATCCGGATATTTTATATATTCTATGAGCAGATAAAATTTGAGATAGTATCACCTTTATTGTTACTACGATCACATAGATGCCAATCAAACCAGCACACGCTTGTCCTAAGAACATAAATTTTCCCCAAATCTTTTCCATCGTTTTGTACGTTGCTTTTTTGAAATGATCTGGCGTTAGGAGATATTCATAATTAACCTTACTCTCTCCGTTTGGTAATATTGTATCAATCATTTCTGATATCACCCGTTCTTTCTTTGATGGAAATAATAAATTTCTTTGAGCTTCTTCTATATCCTCGCTTGCGTAGAAACCTAGTTGTGCCATTTTATTTAGGGATGTAAAGTTCACTAAATACTCTAAATTGATTAATTCCAATTTATCTGGAGTTCTAACTCCTCGGTAATCGGGTAATGCTACCCAAGAATCTGGTGCCAAACGGTATAACGGGGCTAGCAATCTATTGCACTGGAGTAATTTTGGTTTTGTGTTTTCTTCAAGTAATATCCGTGTTATTGGTTCCATAAATCGTATCTTCCCATCGACGCTAACTGGCAATTCATTAGTACATTTTTCGTATTTCATTATTTTTACTGACACTTCCTTACATTTATAACTGTATAAAGCTTCTCCGAAGATTCTCGCAAACACTCCATTTTCTGATATTAACATGGGTGCAACCAAATTTGGGTTTGTGATGGCCATTGCCATTCGATTTCGAAGTATTTCTTTATTTAATTTACAATCATTTAAGATCATTTCTCGATAGATATTCTCCATGGTGTTCTGACTATAATGAAATAAGTAATCAATTTTATTGTTAAAGTAGTGGGTTAATTTAATATCACCCGTATGAATTCTAGTTTTAGCTTCCTGTACTATTACTGTTGATACGTAAACTCCTTTGTAATTTGTGGAGTATACCGTCTGACCACATTTATTGGTAACTTCCTTTAATATAAAACGCATGGCGTCCATCGGAATTATTGACATTAATACAGTCGCTGTTTTTCTTGTCCAAACGGGCGTTGATCTGATTGTCATATTTACTCCATAATTTACATTAATATTGTCAGGCCTTTCCCTAAACTGCTCTCCACTAATTTCTTTGAAATTCATCGTTTTTAAATGCGCTAAGTTACATACATTAGTTTTTACTTCATAAACAAGAATTGATTCCCCCGTTTGACAGTTATTTTGTTTCATATTACAAAATGGGTGGGTCTGTAACTTCCCCGTATCATCATCAAAAGCTCCTTCAAATTCTCTCAATTCCGTTAGATATTCTTCTATCACCACTGCTTTTTGAATAATTTTACCACTGACTTTGTACGGTTCCCCTTCACAATCTCCGTCTTGCTTCATTAATCCTTTCGTAACCACCGTTTCTCTCGTCCTATGATTTATTTTTGCCTTCAGTTTAATTTCCGAACTTATTTTCAATTCTTCTGTTTGAAATGCTGCTAAACAATTTTCTGGCATAACTTCCACTGGCCTTGGGATTGTATACATCTTTATCAATGAAGTATGGCTCCACTTCCCACAATAAAATATAAATGTAGTATGTTTAACTATACATTCTCGAACTTTCGTTCGTCTTAAATCAGATTCTTGATATACATGATATTTTACATCTTTTTCAATCTTTAGTTTTCTCGGGTATGCATCCGAACATTCTGACACATCTACTACCGAATAAATTTTTCCCATTTCCGTTTGTGAACAATCATATGCAGTCATACAGGTTGTCTGAGTAATTATTGCGCACAAAACAATTATCATAAACATTACCCATGGAAATACCATCGTTTTTCTCAATATTGGGCTAACTCTCCCGTTTAGCGATTTATGAGGTATATTAATTTCGTTATTTTCATTTATCGTAAGCACTTTTACCAGTTTGGTCCAACCTCCATTCCTTTTTATCCAATTCATTAAATATTCATTTAAAACTCGAGCAGCTGCATCTATCAAATTCTCTAATTCATCTGATTCCATTATCTTATGAGCTCCTATCTCTAAAACTGCATATGTTAAGCTTGTTAGTACTACTTCTTTATCAATTCCATTTTCCGTCAAAGTTTTCATGACCCCTCTATTACAAAAGTCATCATTTTCACCAAATCTCTGCATAACACTAGGAAGTTTCTTTTCCATTCCATTCACTGTGTCTCCCAATTCGCACTTTGTATCCACTTTTATTTCGAACATTGGATATATTATTTTAACTAAATTCTTTAATAACTCTTTTGTCTCATCCACTTCTAATTCTGACTTCACCAGGCTCTTTTTTACTTCATACAAAGTTCTAGGCTTTTTTGTCTTTATTTCACTATTCATTTCACTTTCGGTTACTTGCCCTTCCTTTAATATTTCTGTTATTATACCTTTATCTTTAATATTAGTTCCTATGTCCTTGTTATCTAGTACACCTTCATTTTCAACTCTTCTTTCATTTTCATCACCCCTTTCTATCTCATTATTTGACCTGTCGGACTCATATACTTTATTTGATATCTGATTTTTGATTACTATTACATAATTTATTGAATATCCTGTATCTGAACATAAATATCCGTCTAAATCTAATTCTTGAGGTATAAACC
>CAUHTR010000752.1:38305-106497 GCA_959609185.1 Schmidtea polychroa
AAATTGAAAAGGACTATTTTTATAGTTGAAAATTCTTTCATTTTATTAAAAATGTACTTCGCAGCAAAAGGGTTGAACTATCATTTAATTGTTAATATTATTATAATTATTTTTTATACAGTAAGAGTGTAAAATCTTTTTGTCGGATGTCTAACACTTTGAAATAAACAGCACAAGCTTTGTGATACCCAGTGCAAGTCCCAGTAGTAGACTAACTTCGAGCTTTTGGCTCTCATCATTACTATACGGGAGACACCAGGTAAGTATACAATATTGCTGATTCAACTTTACTGCATACTTTCTCTGTTACACTGAAAATTACATCGCTTGCTTTTTTAGCTTGCATAAGCACTGATGAGAGCCAAAGCTCGAAACTAGTCTACTATTGGGACTATCACTGGGTGATGATAATGATCTGATGAAAAAATTAAGTTTGTAAGTTCAGTTCCAATGGAATATGTGCAGATACTTACTGAATTTTATTAAATTTTCTTGTAGATTTATTTTTTGAACTTTGAATGTTTGAATAAATTTTCACATTGAAAAAGTAATTGATTTATATGATCACTTTAACCAAGAAAAATTAATATTCTTGTTTATGTCACTTAAGCATGTCATGCAAATATAATAAAATCGAAAAGTGTGGAAATTATAATTGCTGTATATTCATGGTAAATGGTCTTCAAAAATGCTCCATTAAAAAATTGTGAAAAATATTGAATTGGGGAAAAAATCGTAGTAAACAGATAATGTTGAAAAAATATATATTATATATTATTTAACTTTATTTATTTAAAAAGAAATATTTATTTGAATAATAAAATATAAAAAAAATATTTTAATGACAAAAACAAACAAAGGAAGAATTTTCATTTTTCCTCTGCATTGATTCCTGGCTGAAAATCTTTCAAGCTCATTTCTTATTTTTGGGATCTAATTGATGAATTTGAGAAAACTGCCTCAATTTATGAATATATTAACTGATTAGAGAATTCTAACTAATAGTTCCATAATAAAAATTAAGCCCCGATAAATTTACGTGAGAGATTTTCAAAAATAGTCATCCCAAAGTTAATTTAGTTTTATTTCGAGAAAAAATAATTGGAAAAATTTATTATTTTACCATTTGCTATTGAAAATTGTTTTCGACAAACCAATGAATGTAAAACACCGGAAACAACGGAAATTATGTTATTTCGATTATTTGGTTTGTTTTAATGCTTCAGTCTATTTACAATTAAATTAATGGAAGGAAGAAGCGACTCACTCTATCTTAGAGACGATAATGACTATCTAAAATCATGGAAAATTGCTAGATATATATTTAATAAATAGAATAAATTTATCAGAAAATAATTTTCAAATATTCGTTAAGTTGTTTAAATAAAGCATGTAATTAATAAATTAAAATAATGATGGACATAGAAGAATTAACAGAACAGACAATTGAGTTATTTAATTAAAGTTTTCATTTATTAAAATGGATTATTATTTATACCCGGTGTTATTTAGAAATTTATAATATTAAATATATATAATTATTTATAATATTATAATTATTGATTTGAAGTTTTTCCTGATAGTCATGATAATTGTAAATTAATTTATGAAAAGTTAATTTGGCATAATTAAATATAGAATTCAATAATAAATTAAATAAATCAGAGGCATAGCTAGAGGGGCGCTCAGGAAGATAAATGTCCCTGACACCAAAATGGGGTTCGCAATGAACGTTCTAAAATCTGTGAGTACGGACATCACATCTTATATAATAAACTATCTGGGGTACCCGGCGTTGCCCGGGGCAATATAAGTTGTTTTGTAAAATTGTTTTCTTTCAGTTAAACGCACATTATTTTCCAATCTATTTTCATCATCTATTACATGTTATAAACAATTCAAACATTCAAAAGAAAACAATATTAATACATTTTAAAATGAATTTTAAAAATGATCCTATGATATTTTAAGAAAGATATTTCTTTTTTCCAGTAGCCATTATAGTAAATCAAATGAATTTTACTTAATTCTATAAAGTTATGGCTTTCACAGTTGATGGTATGAATCTTGTCCCTAGCTGTCAAACATAGCTTAAATGGATTTGTAATTCAATAATAACAGCTACAAATATATAATTTTAATATTAATAAAAATGGTATTTTCTGTTTTTTAGATGTTATTTTAATTACAAACAAAATTAAATTATATGTACCACAAAAAGTACAGAAATTTGTTATTTTCTACTGTTTGAAAATTCTTCATCGTATATTTACTACAATGACATTCGGTATAATCAGTGGCGGAATAAGCGGCGGGCGGACTGGGCGACCACCCAGGGCCCACGAATCCGGGTGGGGGGCACCGAGGCCCATATACAAATATTTCCTTTACAAAATAATATACAAAAATAAAATAAGACAAATATATCACAAATACACAGTTTAAATTATGTGATTTTTGTTTTTGTTTTTGTTCACATTTAATAAAAGACGTATTTTACCAATAATCAAATTTTATCTTTATATACCATAAATCATTAAAGCATTTCATTTTATTTACACGTTAAAAATCAAAATATGTTTTATTGTAGAAATATGAAGTCGTATAAATCAGGGTATGAGAAAAGAAAAGAAATAAAATGTAGAGAAGAAATCGATAATCAACAAAGATATTCTTTGTTGAAATTTATCTCTTTAACTCCAAATCAAGACACGTCACAATCTAGTACATCTATAATTAAAGAAAATGTTCCATTGTTGGAACATCAAGAGTTTGAAAAAAGATACTGTGTCGAAACAAAACTACATCAAAACCACAGGAGTTAAAATTTGAATCTAAAGGAAAGAGTGAAACTTTAAAGGCATTTGATGCGAAAACAGGTCGGTTAGATTTTATGAAAAATATTGCACTCTGGCCAAAAGTTTTAACAGACAAAATGATAGAATTTGCAATATGTAATAAACCAAACAACGTTGGTTAATTGGAAAATTGAAAAGATCTTTATACTGATGGCGCTCAAACATATTACAGAGGTTTACATGAGAGCCATTTTTACCGACAAATTGCTGAGGCAAAAAAAAGAAATCAGAAATTGGCTTGTTTTATCTGAGACATCTAAGTGCGTATTACTGCTACCCCTATAAAATGTTTTCTAATTCGATTTCTAAGTTAATCGAAGGTTATCAGAATAGGCGACATCTGACAGAGGCTTTATCTGGACACGAAGTTTCAAAGGATGTGCAAATTATACAGACGCTCTTCAGCATTACATAGAATAGATGCAAAATTAGTGCAGCAGACACTCAAAGAAGAGAATTATTGGAGTGATGTCTTACGAAGGATAGTATCGGCAATAAAATTAATTGCAAGTCTCGTTATAGGATTTAGAGGACATGACGAAAGCTAATCTTCTAGTAGAAAAGGCAATTATTTAACGTGCTTGGAATATCTAAGTGAATATGATGAATTTTTAAAATTACATTTGGAAACATATGGAAATTGTGGACGAGGAAATGTCAATTACTTATCTCATCAAATATGTGACGAGTTTATAAAACTAATTAGCGACTCTGTTTTGTTTCAAATAATTGAAGAAGTAAAAGCTGCAAATATTTACAGCATTATTGTAGACTCGGCGCCAGATATTTAATATGTCGACCAATTGACTTTTATTTTTAAATATGTGCTGCCAGCTGGAGATATAAAAGATAGATTCATAGGGATTTTGCTTATTGAAAAGCACGATGCTGCATATTTAGAAGAACAGCTACTTTCAAAGTAAAAAAAATATGCAGATTGATAGTAAACTTTGTAGAAGACAGTCGTACGATAATGCTGCAAATATGTCTGGAAAGTACACAGGATTGCAAGGTCGCATTAAAAAACCTAGCTCTACAACCGCCTATATTCCCTGTTCCACACATTCCTTAAACCTTGTTGGTAACCTTGCAGCTAAAAGCCATGGTAGTGCAACTCGATAATTTTTATTCGTTCAAAATTTATTAACTTTCTTCAATGCTTCGACTCATCGATGGAATGTCTTATTGAAAAAACTTCCCGATTGCCCTAGAAAATTGATTGTAAAAAATGTTTGATACAAGAGGGTCTGCAAGAGCAGACGCTGTTCTAGCTTTAAAATGTGGATACCATAAAATTAAGGAAGCCTTGATTGATATAAGTGATTCAACAAATGGAAAAAAGCTCACAGTAATTGAAGCGCAGTCTTTAATAAAAAATATCAATAAATTTGAAACCGTTTTGATCACGATTATTTAGGACAAGATCATGGAAAGAATAAACCTACCAGTAAATCTTTAAAATAAGCACCGTCCTTCAAGGTATATCTTTATTGAATTCACTTGAAGGTTTTATAAGACAATTTCGAAATGAATTTGAAACTGTTGAGAAAGAGGATGAAAACTTTACAAGTAGTAAATTTGAAGAAAGGAGAACGAAGAAACGAAAAATGTATTTAGATGAAAGAAGCGATAACGATCACGTATTTTATGAAAAAGAAGAGTTGATATGCAATACGTTTTATACAATTTGTGATCAGTTGATAAACGAATTTAGTCGCAGGGAAAAAGCATATGAAGACATTTTGCAAAAATTTAAAATATTCTTCAATCTTTCTGTGCCAGACAATGAAAAAAAAGAACGTATTAATAACCTTAAAGAAATGTATGAGAAAGACATTAATATATGTCAATTCGAAATTAAAATGGAATAATTTCTGTTTTTTATAAAAGAAGGAAAATAAGAATACTCAGGCAGTGATCCATATAAAGTGGCGTTAGATTTGATTGAAATATTTCCCAATGTGGAAATAATTTTACGAATATAATAAAAAGAATAAAAAATTATATAAGGAACAAAATACAGAAGTACCGATTAAATTCGGTGATATATATATATATATATATATAAGCTTTGTGATACCCAGTGCAAATACCAATAGTAGACTAGTTTGTAGCTTTTGGCTCTCATCAGTACTATGCAGAAGACGCGAAGATATTGCTGATTCAACTCTATTGCATACTTTACCTGCTACACTGGAAATCATATCACTTGCAAATTAGCTAAATCACAGAAAAAATATCTGCACACTTGTAAACATTGGCGTATATATATATATATATATATTTTGTATTTTGTTTACTGATTCCTAGTTAAGTTTAATAAATACAATGCAAATTGAAAAGATATCATATATATATATATATATATATCCCTTAGTCATTAGTAATAAAAGAAGCACTTAAAATGAAAAATCTTTACGTAGGTATTGGTATATTGGCAAATTTATCAACTTAAATTGGTTTAAAATAATAGAGGGCATTTTAATTTTACCGTCCAGGGCCCACAAGTACCTTAATCCGAAACTGGGTATATTGATAAAAGTTTGAAAATAAATTCATTTTCAAGCATTAAAAAAAGATTAGGAGAAATTTTATCTTGCTAATTTTCTTTCAATTTCAATAAAAATATTAAAAATTTACAATGAAAATAAATTAATTTTAACATAAATCGATAATTTTCATAATTTAATTATTACATTTTAAGAAAAATAAACCTGGTGGAGAATATACGAAATCAGAAATTGAAATGCCAACTCCTTCGGGAGATATTTCAAAAGCAAAATCCAGCCCGGGTGAGACTCTCTTTTAATGGATTTAATTCAAGATTTTCAAGAATTTTCTTTCTTTAAATTATCGATTTTTCATTAAATAAATGTAGTAAATTATTATGGAGTAATTTTCACTAATAAATTTAATTATAAATAACATTTTCATTTCACTTGTGATCAAATTCTTTAATTAGATGACAATAGATCAATAAATTAAAACAATAAAAAAACAATTACTTTCAGTACAGATTAAATCAAATTCTAGTCAACCAATCAACCAAAGTGGGATATAAAGGAAAGATTTGACCTAAATATGGCGAGGTTATCTCGAAAAACGAGATAACAAACAAATTTAACTAAAACTAATAGAGAGAAAATAGTCCAAGTCTTACATGGATATCCTAGATAACGAGGACAACTCCCCTTAAAGCGAAATGATGAATATGCACAAATCCATATAAAAGCAACTGATAAAACTTAAAATTGCCAGAGGTCGATTAAAAAATATCTTTAAAAACATCTTTACTGACGAGATAAGAGAAAACAAGGTTGAAATTGAAGGCGATTTATTCGAATAAAGGTAGCCAAACCAAATTTAAATTTGATAAGGAAATGATATTCATTTGCTTGTTTGTTGAAAAATGAAAATGTATTCAATATTGGTTTTTAGTGAAATATGAGCCCGTGGGAACAAACATTTTTCTACCATAACTTTAACATA
Source organism: Schmidtea polychroa (assembly GCA_959609185.1). Lineage (NCBI taxonomy): Eukaryota > Metazoa > Platyhelminthes > Tricladida > Dugesiidae > Schmidtea > Schmidtea polychroa. The sequence goes on from CAUHTR010000752.1 coordinate 44,653, forward strand.
GAATGAATTATTACATAAATTTCAAAAAATGGGATTTTGTACAGAATTTTATTCTCTATAACAAACTATTTAAACAAAATTTTATTAATATCCCAATATAATATATTGAATAATATATTGAATATATAGTAGATGGAAATGTCACCGCTACACCAGCATCCCCCTGGAAAATATTTAGGTCTACTCAGAATTATATGTATGTCACGAATATATAAATTTTGTGTATATACAAAAAATGCTTAGTTTCCATGGAAATGAGCTCAACGTCTCTTAATTAAAATATATTGGTCATGTCATAATATAACACTTTCTTTATATTATGAAACTAAGACAAACTTATATTATAGAATTAAAATCGTATGCTTTAACACATGAAGAAACAGTGAATAACATCATCATCAAATTCCATTATATGCCAACTTTCATATTTTATCAAACATAGATAAACTTATATATTTGTAGTATTCTTTAACACATGGGAGACAATGAACAAGATATTTACAAGATAAATCTTCCCAACTCATAAAACCCCCAAAATAAATTACCCAACTAAAAATTTCCCAAAAGTTCCCAAATTAAATTTATCAATTCAAATTTCAAAAATTCAAACCTTTTCGTTTCAAAAAAATTTAAAATCAATATTTTACCGCAAAACATATTGATGTACATATATTAAAAATCAACAAAGCTTGAATTTCAATTACGCAACACTAGAGAATTCCAGACTATTAATTTCAGGAAGTATCGGAGCGAAAATTAAATAAATATAAAAAGTTACGGCATTAATTTCTCGAAGAACAGTGCTCTTGTTCCTTGCTGAGAAATTAAACTTGGATTAAAAAATATATATTTTCTTACAAATTTAATTAAAACAAAATGAAAATCAATAAATTCAAATACAAATACCAGATAACACAAAATTAAAGGAATATAAAAACATTTCAATATTCAGGAATTTCCTGGAACAAGAAGCATTTATTGTTCCAGACTTTATCAATCCTTATTAATTTTGTAGTAACTGAAACAAAATCTTAATAATAAATTAAAATTTTAACAAAAAAAAAGAATAATAATTAAAAATAAAAAAAATATAAAATACACGTCAAAAGAAAATAGCTTAAATGTATATAAAGTTTTTATATTAATCATTGGCTTTTCATAAATAGGTAACAAATAAATATAAATAAGTTTTTATTAATCGTTTACTTTGGATGGCTTTTATTATTTCATTAGAATTTCATTTCCAACTGACTCTTTCTTGATTGATTTCCTTTTTTATCATTATTTTTTTTCTTGATTTTTTCCCTTTATTATTATTTCGTTTTGTTTTACTTTTTCCAAGCATTAATTGCAACACCAGCAAGGGGATTTTCGTTTTATTTGTGGGATCATTTGATAATGGTGAGGCCGTAATAGAAATATCTTCTACATAAAATAGAGTTCTGAATGAAATTAATTTCAACATTACTAATAATATTTTATGACGGACATGAGGGTTAATACCAAAATTTAACAGTTCATTGATGTAAACCAGCGGTTCCCAAAGTGTAGGTCGCGACCCACTGGTGGGTCGCGAAGCTATTTTCGGTGTGTCGCCAAAAATTTAATATTTGTATTACTGAGCATATTAATTTGCTTTTACTTAACTTGTCACAATATTTATATATAAGTAGGTTTGCGACAAAAAATTATTTAAATCCATTTAAATTAAATCCATTTCAAAGTGGTTTAGTTACCGGTATATCGACGATAGCGGATGAGGAATTAATTGAGCTATTCGAAGATAGTGTTGTTAAATTACATTTTGACGGTACGAAATTGTTACAGTTTTGGTTATCGGTGCAAAACACATATCCAACTTTACACACCGCAGCGTTAAAAGTATTGCTTCCTTTCACAACTTCTTATCTATGTGAGGTTGCATTTTCTTCGTCAATGATTGCAATAAAAAATAAATATCGCAACAAATTACAGCTATCAAACTCACTTCGCTTAATAACAACAAATATAAAAGTAAATGTCGAAGATGTTATTGCAAAAAATAGAAAGCAGTACATTGTAAACATTGATATACAAAATTATAATAATACTAGATTCAATACTAAAACAATAAAATGATAATTTAAGCCTTTTATTGTTTTAGATAATAAATGCTGCTACCAAGAAATCATCATTTTATACTATATTCAATACTATAATACACCATTCAAGTTTTTGTGGCCCAAATTGATTTTTAGAGTTCGGATCTGAGATTTTAATTTAATAACAAATTCCACTAATATATTTTTTGAGAAATCTGAAAATTATCGACTATTTCACTTTGTCTCAGAATTATTGTCTGAGAGGAACTGAAAGGGTTTCACCGAATGTGTGACCTAACAAACCAACCCGACAAAAACAACAAACTATAAAATACCCCCGAAAAATTATGGATTATGTATAAATTGAAATATTAAAAAATTTATTAATTATATCAAAACAAAAATTATTATTGAATTTCACTTCAATATAATAATATTTTTTCTTAAGGAAATCTAGACGTTGATCCAATTTATCTCATGCTTAGAAGTGCGGCTTATAAAGCAAATGATGGCTCCGAGCTAGGTCCAGACGATGGTAATTGTGTTTTAATAGAAATTTTATTAAAAATAAAATAGACAGAAATCATCAAATAGAAGATGAAAGAAACGAGAAAGACATTCAACATCGGGATTCGTCAAACAATCTGGCTATTAATTATCCCGATCAAAAATTGTCTCCTAATGAAGAGCTGAAGAAAATTCCCGATTCTGTTTCAGGTTAGCTACTAATTTTCAATGTTCAAAATTATTTTAATTTTTTACAATTTGCTTAATTTCTTTTATTTTTATCCGGTATAAAAACTGCTAAATACTAATTAATAATAAATAAATAAAATAAAAAAACCAATAAATTAATGTTGAATTAATTAAATAATTGGTTATTAAAATTGCTGTATTAATTTATTTTTCCAAAATATAGGAAAAGAAAATTTAATTCAAAGTAAAAATAATTTAAAATCAAGACAAATAATTGCAAATTAATAAAAAAATTTCGATTTAGCAATAAAAAGCTTTTTTACTTTTAACATTTATTGTTAATTTATTATTCCTTTTGACAAATTTTAGAAGTAGTTAGAATAAGTTTTTGAGGTTTGCATTTTAGTAATAATAATAATAATAATAATAATAATAATAATAATAATAATAATAATAATAATAATAATAATAATAATAATAATAATAATAATAATAATAATAATAATAATAATAATAATAATAATAATAATAATAATAATAATAATAATAATAATAATAATAATAATAATAATAATAATAACAATAATAATAATAATAATAATAATAATAATAATAATAATAATAATAATAATAATAATAATAATAATAATAATAATAATAAAAGTAATAATTAAAATAATATAGAAAATTTTAGGAAATATACTTTCAAAAGATTTAAAAATCAAAATTGACACATTTATTGAAATAATTAAATAGCGTATATAAATAGTTATTAGAGGCTTTATTTTAAAATATTTTGAAATATTTTATTAGGGTTCTAGAGGCCAATTATAGAAACTTTAAAAAAATTTAAAGGTTTTAGATTTTATCATTTTGAATTTTAAATGATATTTATTTATTTTTAATTTTAATTTTAATTTTAAGTAAAATTTTTAAAACAAATCCAGAAAAAGAAAGTATATCATTATATTATATTATATTTATAACCAATGAGAATTAATAAAAAAAATAAAAGAAAGATAGAAATGTATTTTCGGGAAGGAGATTGACAAGGACTATCTTATAGTCAAAATGTTTTCATTAAATACATTATTCGCAGCAAAAGGCTTAAATTCTCACTTTATTGTTTTATATAATAATAATAATAATAATAATAATAATAATAATAATAATAATAATAATAATAATAATAATAATAATAATAATAATAATAATAATAATAATAATAATAATAATAATAATAATAATAATAATAATAATAATAATAATAATGAAAATAATAATTATAATAATAATAATAATAGTAATAATAATTTATTAAAAAGAGCTTGAAGATCAGTAAATCAGTAAATATATCAATGTTCTTTATATATTTACTCCAAGCTCTGTTTACTAAGTACAATGGAAAAAAATCAGTGGTGAAATTGGAAAAAAAGTTCTTATAATAATAATAATAATAATAATAATAATAATAATAATAATAATAATAATAATAATAATAATAATAATAATAATAATAATAATAATAATAATAATAATAATAATAATAATAATAATAATAATAATAATAATAATAATAATAATAATAATAATAATAATAATAATAATTAAAATAATAATAATTAATATTAATAATAATTGTAGTCATTTAATCATTCATATACATTAATTTCAGTAACATTTTTTTCTGATGATCCAATTCAATAATAATGGTTTTGTATTTTCTTTTACGGTAGCTTAGTAACAAATAACTCCGTGAGTATTCAAACAGATTATTAACATCGAATTGATATGAAATATTTAATAATTAATTAATTATTGAAGAAATTCAATGTGAAAAAATGAAAATTTTATTAATTAAATTAATCTTACTTGAGATTTTGAAATGATAAATCACGCTGATTTTCTATAATGAATTTTCAAATTAGTAGTTCGTAATTGTGAACGATTCCTTCATCTTTTTATGTTCAGTAATTTCCATTTGAGAGGGATATGTAATTAATGGGAATAATGACTACATATCTTGATCAAGTTTCTTTCTATTGCTATGCGCCTCTTTTCTAGAATTGTCTGTTTGATTTTTGCTTTCTTTCGGCAATAAGATTCAGTTTTACATTAAATTAACTGATCAAAAGATATAAATAGACTTGAATGTCGAATATATTTTAATAATTTGGTTGATATGTGCTTTCTTTAACCTGTTATAAGCCAAGACATTTTATTTTGAATTTTTAAGGGAAACTGAATTTAATCCAATAATATCAGCCGATGGAACTAGGAAAAAATATTTAAAAAAATTTAATCACTTGAATTAGGTTCCAAAGGGGTGGTCAGTTATAATGCAAATTCTATATGCAAATATATTTTTTTATTATAATGAAATGTGGTGGCATAAATATTTGCGACCTTCCTAAAAATGGCTATAATGAATAAAGCAGCTTTCAAATGTTTTGTTTTTCTTTAAATTTACGGTTTTCAAAGTTTAAAAAATGTTTTCCTATAAAAAAATCATTTTAATTAAATATGTAAAATAAAGCTCTAAAGCAATAATATAAATACATATATTTTGAGAAAATAATAAATTTTTTTAAAAACTATATTTCTCACATAATGAGCAAATGCTTCATTAGGGAAATCAGTGCCCAGACGGAGATTAGATGCAAGAATGAAGAGTTTATCTGTCGACAATCCAGAAGTAGAAATTCATGAAGAAAATGAAGATATTGATGACAGCATATATCATCAGTCACGGCAATTCAGTAATTCATTTACAAATACGAATGCAATTGAATGTAAATTATTTATTATTAAATAATAATAATAATAATAATAATAATAATAATAATAATAATAATAATAATAATAATAATAATAATAATAATAATAATAATAATAATAATAATAATAATAATAATAATAATAATAATAATAATTATAATAATAATAATAATAATAATAATAATAATAATAATAATAATAATAATAATAATAATAATAATAATAATAATAATAATAATAATAATAATAATAATAATAATAATAATAATAATAATAATAATAATAATAATAATAATAATAATAATAATAATAATAAATATATCTATAAACTTAATTTGATATTATATGTTTTGGTGATATAACATTAATATTTTTAATTAAATTTAGCGCTCTTTAATAAAACATGTAAAGTTTAAATGATTGAATCATGGATACCTTAAAATATTGCAATAAGAATCTTTTTCGAATCTCAAAGAGGACGTAATTTTAACACCAAGAATAATCATTTTGTCATTCCAAAACTTTTTATGTCTGTTTAATATACTATTTTACCCTGTATTTTATTAAACTCCAACAAATTTGATAAGCCAATATTTTAGCAAATCCTTATTCAATGAGAAGAAAATATCTAAAAGAACAACATCGAAGCATATCAATGGAAAATGAGCACCATCCAATAGTTACCTCAAGTTGTGAAAATTACCGATCTAATTCCAGCATAAAATCCAATGATGTCATTTCTCCTCGTCAGTCATCTCGATATATCAATGGTAAATGTTTTTTTACCTTTTTTATTTTATGGAATAAAAAAGTAAGTCATATATTCCTTGAACGTTAAATCCGCTTCCATTCACCTTTGATTTAACTCATGGTGGCTCCCTATTTTCTTTCCCATCACACAAAATTAACTTTCATGTCAAAGTATATCAGAATAGCATCACAGTTTGAATGTATATTATAATAATTCTATATAGGGAGAAAAGAATGACATTATGTAATTTTAATTTAAGTATTTGATGGGTTCATTTCCAATGACACAATTATATTGATTTTTACACTAAAAATTAAACTTTACATGCTGAATTTTTTCAAAAAAATTTTCTACAAAATATTAAGAAAACAAATAGAAAAGAATAAGCCAAATCAGAAATAAAAAATCCAATCTTGTTAAATTGTTCAATTAATTTGCACTTGAATTGTCATTCTCTTGAGCAAAATTGCATGAAATTGGTTAACTTTGTTTAAATCAATTAACAAATCAGTTTAAAAATTATGCTATGAAAAAAGAAATTATTAAAGATATTTCATAGAGAGTATAACAGGTTTGATCCTCAAAAGGATTTGTGGACTCTTAATGCAAATCCATTCATTAAAATTAAAAAATTGAGTAATAAATTAACTGTTTTAGTGCTTGTCGATTTTTCTACAAATTCTCGAGGAAAGGACTTCATATAACCTAAGCATAAACATTTCAACTAAAAGAGACTTTGACTGAGCCACAGTAAGAAGATTAATTTATTTAAAATATTTAAAAGTATTAAATTTATTTGGTTCATTGTATTTTTTATTTTTTATCAATTTTATATTCTGAATATTTTATCAATGAAGTTACATTATTTCCTATCAAAGAGGAGGATATTATAGCCTTCACTGCAGTTTAAGGGGTCATCTAGTTGATGACTGTTAAAACCAAATCAAAAAGCCTCTTGGTCACCGTTATAGTTATAAAATATTAAAGTCAAAATTTAAAAATACTTTTAAAAAATTTTAAAAAAATCGCGAAAAATAAAATTTAAATCATAAAATAATTTTAATAAATAAATTCAAATATCCAAATATTTATGTTTTATAAATGATTTTAATTTAATTTAAACTTAATCGAAATTATTAATGAAATTAATTTTATTTTAATTCAAATAGTAATTTCTGACGAATCGAAAAGAAATAGTCAATCGTCGGTATCAAAGAGCAATTTAAGAACTACGAGAACAAATTGGAAAATGAAAAGTTTTTCAGTTGATGTTCCAGATGGAGACGTTGATATTTCTGCATCTTCTTCTCAATATATTTTAAAAGGAGGTGAGTTTATTTATGTATAATTTTTATAACAATAAACTTTGTCATAATAAAATAAGAAAAGTTGGAAAATGAAAACGAAAGCTCAATATAATATAAAAGAAATGCAAAATTCAGTAAGAGATAACAAAAGACAACGAAAACTGAAAAATAAATAAAAACTTTAGACATAGTAGAAGCATTTTAGAGAATGTCATTTGATTGTTATGAACCTTTGAGAATCGGCCTCTATATAGTGATTGTTAAATTCTAGGAGTTATTGACCATTGTAGCTCCATATATGTTTTTAACGGTCGTAAGATATAAAGATGAAAAAAAACAATGGAAAGATTACTAATAAAATATTGGATATTGAAAATTGATGCTCCTAGAAATATCTTGCTTGGTTATATCAACTAATAAAACCGCAAGCAGATAATTGCAAAATTGAACTAAAACCATAATAACACTAATTGTGTGATTGAAAGACTGTTGATGAGTAATTGCGTCGATAAGTAAGAGATAATAGGTTGGTCAGAGTTATCAAAAGTAAAATTTAGAATAATTCAATTGGTTTAACATTGTGAAAAGTCCGTAGAGGTATTATTTAGATTCAAAATTACTAGAGGATGGAATCAAGATACCAAAAGAGAGATGTGCAAAGAGAATTTGAAGTAGCAAATTAAGTTTTGATTAAAGTTTATACAAGACCTAAAGATGGAATTGATATTAAGAATCATTCATAATTACAAATAAAATACACAATAGAAGTTATAAATTCAGAGACCATTCGAATGAAACTATAATTAGAAATGTTGTTAGGCTTAGGGCTTTAAAAAAATCGGTGGATATTAAAATGATAGTAAATTTATTATTATTAAATATTAATTAAATAATTAATTAATTAATTAAATTAATACATAACTATTGATAATGCAAGCGATGATGAACTTCTATCAAGGCAGTAAAATTAAAAAAATGCCCCGAAAATAGAAGTTCCCCCGGTTTTGGAAGTTAGAATGTAGTTTGTTTGGTAACATCTTACCATGCACGTTCGATCAATATTAGCGTCTCATGGAGTTTGATTTCTTTTAAATTTTCATAGGAAGTATTACTATCAAAATCGAAATAAATGTACTGCAAAAGGTTTCGCTTGTATTTTGATTTAAATGACTTAATTATTACCATGTCAAGAGTAGGGTGCCAATGAAATACATGGCAAAAATTTAAGTGTAATATTTTTCAGGTCTTACCCCCTAATTTTGTTCCTATTGATATGGTAATCAACTGGTATGTTTTTCTTCAACATTCAATTATATTTAGAGGTTGCTCACTGGCATCATAGTCCAACATATTGTACGTTATGGGTTTATTCCTAATAAAATACAACATTGAGTTGAATGAGTTTACTTACTTATTAGTGTGAGTCATTGCAATTATATATTCTTTGGAGATTGTTGTTGTCTGCATTTTTATTGGATTTTAAATTTTGTTCTTTATTGCGTGTGTGACTTGTGACTTTCTTATTTAATGCAAAGCTAACTCTGGGTAAGTGTATTGTTTCATAACACTTAATTTATGAATATTTAATTGGTGCAATAGACTGATTTGTTGCAAAGTGCCAGTGGGCCTGTCAGTGTCTAGTTGTCAAGTCCTGCTACTTATTTTTTGTTGTTGTTGCAATGCAAGTATAACGTTGCTTATTATAATAGATCTGAGCTACTGACTGCTGACTGACTTGCGAGCTTGTTTTATATTTTTCTGTGCATATACTTGCAGATATCCTGGTTCAATGGCAGCTGTGTGTATAAGTAAAGGCAAAAATCGAGGCATCTGGTTGATTGGTGGAACATTGAGTGAACTAACAGGCAGCAAACTACCATCAAATCGTCAAGTACTTGCAAGATTTTTCCACTTTCATTTGAATGAAAAGCTAACTATTCAGGACAGTGCTGTATCAACAACAAGAGAACTATTACAATTTTGGATGAAAGCCAGAATACCAACCCGACAGGACTATAATATTGTTGCCAAGTTGAAGGATTTGCATGCAAAATGGCAAGCGCTTAAGAAAAATACGGCAAGGATGTCCAAAGTGCAAAAGAGTAAAGAGGATGCATTTTCGGAAAGTTTGGATGATTTATTCGATGTTGCACATGCAAATGCAATGAAACTCATCAAAATTGAAGAGGACAAGAAATTCTTGGAAGCACAGCGAGAAAAGGGCAGGCGGGGATGCATGGGTGCAGTAGACACAAAGCTTACGAAGCAGGAGGAAAGACGCCGGCAGCGAGAACTTTTAGAGGAGCAAAGAAACGTCAGAGAAGAGCAGAGACAGTGGGATGCTTCAGTCGTAAGAAGTTTGGGTGAAAGCAGTGAAAGTGAAGATGACAGCAGTAGTCTAACAGTGTCGGATCCCAGTATGTCTATGCCAGCGCCAAAACGTCACCGTCCAATGAACATACTTACTCCAGAGCTGGCATCTGCACTTGATCGGACGAAAGTAAGTGACAGAAATGCCACGTACATTTTGGCTGCCGCTGCCAAGTCACTTGGCCACAATCCCAGTGAGCTAACTTTAAACAAAGAGTCAACCAGACTAGCTCGAAGGCAACATCGTGCAGACATTGCTGCTGAAGTGCGAAACAGTTTTTCACCCGATACGCCATTGACAGTTCACTGGGATGGCAAGCTGCTTCCCGAGTTGACAGGAAAAGAGACTGTGGATAGACTTGCAATAATTGTGTCTGGGGATGGCGTAATGAAACTGTTGGCTGTTCCCAAGTTATCAAGTGGAACTGGTGAAGCTCAGGCTACAGCAGTGCATGAAGTGTTACTGGACTGGAATTTAACCGATCGAATTATTGGCATGTCATTTGACACCACAGCAAGCAACTCCGGAAATAAAGCTGGCGCATGCGTTTTGTTGGAAAACAAGTTGAAGAAACAGCTGTTGAGTTTGGCATGCAGGCACCACATTCATGAACTTATTGTCGCTAAAGTCTTTGAAACAGTGATTGAAAAGGCATCAAGTGGTCCACAGATCAAATTGTTCCAGAGATTCTCAGCAGCATGGAGAACAATCAACAGACAAGCGTTTGAAAGTGGTATCGGTGATGATCAACTTGCCAGTGAACTAAATCCAATCAAAGAAGAAATGCTTGTCTTTCTGAAGCAGCAGCTTCTGACATTCCAGCCAAGAGACGACTATAAGGAGTTACTTCAGTTGAGCATTTTGTTTCTTGGTGATGCGTCTGATAATGTCACTGTGCATGCACCAGGAGCCTATCACAGAGCCAGGTGGATGGCCAAACTTATATACTGTCTCAAAATTTACTTGTACCGTTCACAGTTTCATCTTACACCTCGAGAACTTTCAGGACTTCGACAAATGAATGTTTTCGTCATCACCATCTACCTGAAGGTGTGGTTTACTTGTCCATCGGCACCTTCAGCTCCGCAACATGACTTGGAATTGTTGCAGCAACTGGTCCAGTACAAAACAAGAAATGAAGCAGTTGCCAATGCAGCACTCATTACCTTTCTTCGCCATCTGTGGTACCTCGGTGAAACCCTGATCGGTTTGGCTTTCTTTGATGACGAAGTGCCGGTCGAGAGTAAAGAGCTAATGGTTGCCGCACTATCGCGTGAAGGTGAAGATGAGCCATGCAAACGTATACAACTGGATGAGAAGGACATTTCTACAAAGAAACTCTCAGATTTCGTCACAACCAATACCAGGCAGTTCTTTGTCGCACTCGAAATTCCACAGGACTTCCTCCGACAGCATCCTTTAGGATGGAAATCTAACTCTGACTACATTCGGGGTCTGAGTCGTGTCAAGGCTCTTAAAGTTGTCAATGATGCAGCTGAACGTGGCGTATCACTGATACAATCATTTAATGCTGTCATTACAAACCAGGAGGAACAGAAACAGTTTTTACTTCAGGTGGTCGAGAAGCATCGCCACGACTACCCGGACCCCAAGAAGTCTACGCTTGCAGGCTGCTCCAGTGACAATTAAACTTGCACTTTTACTTAAGTAGATTCAGCTAAGCACAGTGTAATGTGTGTAATAGCACTAAACTTCACTTTGCAGAATGCAGAGTAACATTTATTTTCCAAATCATCATTCATTAACTGTGTAGTACTGTATAACAGTGTGTACTGTATAATATGTTTTATTAATATTGTTTTTTCTTAAGCATTACAATATTAGTCGTTGGCCGTACATACAGTAAACGGTCACATCCATTGAGCAAGTGGTAAACATAACCTAATTCAAATTATTTTTTGGCTAGATAAACAGGATGCCGATATGAACAAATTGGGGGGTAAGAACTGGCAAAATTAGCATTTCATTTTTCATTGGCACCCTAGTCAAGAGGCTCAATTAAACTCGTACAGTTCTTCGGAAAATAAACAAGTTTGACATTGGTAAGATTTAATAAACCATGTGAAGTGGCATTATCAATCAAAAGAATAATTTCCCTACCAAAACACGTCATTTCTGAATTCAACTGATTCAATATTTTGTGAAAAATCGCAGTTGTCATCAAACCTTTAGCAGAATTGTAATAATCAATTCCTAATATTTTACGATCAATATTTTTTAGACATCTTGGATTTGCACTCTTCCCGATGATTATAAGCTTCAATTTCTCACCAACAGCACTATAAATTAGTGCAATCGTCACGCGATCAAGACGTAGTTTGAAATTTTCGGCAAATTCGTCATCGAATAACAAACATTTTGATGGCAACAATTTGGTATACAGGGCAGTTTCATCAAGATTGAAAATATTTTCGGGCTCAAATCCAGCAATTAAATTTTTAAATTCCAACTTAAATGCCTCTACTGACTCGTAGTCAGCCGAATTCTTCTGACCGGACAATACTTTAAATGATATGTGGTGTCTTGCCTTGAATTTATCTAACCACACTGAGCTTGTTTTAAATTTCAAACAATTAAATTCCACCGCAAATTTTTCATCTACCATACGCAGAGTGGGTCCATCGGAATCTCTGAAAAAATTCAGGAACATAAAAATAGTGAACTCTCCAAACTATCCTCAATTTAATTGGATGATAAAAAGACTTTTTTGAACAAGTACAAGTATGATAGGAGTAACATTGGACGAATGGAAAACAAATATATGAGGCAGAGAAATACCTACGATACAATATGGGTTAAAAAATACAGTGTTTACAACTACTGAATATATGTCTTTTGAAATAATATTTGGAACGAAACCGAGAAGAAAGGTAGAAGAAATAGGAAGAATTAAAACATCTAACATGGAAAAGTTTGTTGAGAATTTGAGATGTAATACTAAGAAAAATGAGAATGACGTCTTAATAAGGTCAGAAAAAATAAGAAAACAACATAGAAAAGATTTACAATAAAAATAGATGAAACACAAAAGTAGAAGTAGAAGACATTAGTTGACATTAAACAGAGGAAAAGTTTGAAAGCAAAATATTTTAGGCCATATGAAATTTTAGAGAAAATAAACAATCATACAATGAAGCTTCAGACAGAGAAACTATAATCAAATAAAAATAATTCCGGGTAGATCAAAAGATATTGTAATGGAAAACAATAGTGGGGGACAGGTGAGAAAACTAAAAAGAAACAACGGACATATATAATAGTTGAAGAAATACATGAAATATTGAGACAGCAAGTATATCTAACAGAATTGGCAAGATATCCAATAAGAAACAAAAAGCTGGCACATTTTCAAGACTTCAATTATGGACCTGAATGACGAAAGAACACTAAAGAATTTGACGTGGAGATTTGAGATAAATAACAATTAAACAGTTGCTTATGTAATGTGTATAATAAAGACAGGTTTTGAATAATTTGATTTAATTTAATTTATTAATTTTGAATTATTATTATTAGTTTAAAAATCAAAATTATTTTCCCTGCCAATAACAGGGATTTTACAGAAATAATGTTAAAACAATATGCAAAAGTAATAGGTTAAAATTAATTTAATTATTCTTATTATGTCAAAAAGTCATTGAATGTCATTCAAATAATTTTCACAACTTTTTTTAATTTGTAAATTTATTTTGTGGTTTTTCTGTTTCTCTGTTATAATCAAAAAATTAATTATTATCTAAATTTTTGAAAAAGAAATAATAATTATATATTTCTTTTTTATTTAAATAAATATGTTAGCCAATAAAATAAATGATAAATCAAAATGATCAGATTCCAGTTGAATGTGACTCAAAGATTTATCCATCTGACAGCTGAGGCATCACTTGAGCAAATCATGAATTTGATGATCTAGAAAAGTTCTCGAACCTGGAATTCTTCTTCTTCTCATGGACACTTTAAAAACAATTAATTAATTTTTTTTCGTTAGTACTTGAAAATTATTTTTGAATTAAAATTACATTTAAAAGATTAAATTGTGATAAATTAATTAAAAGAAAATAAAATAATTTATTAAAATTTATATCATAAAATCAATTAACAGTATTTAATAAATTAATTTTTTTCACATTAAAATAATATCGAAAATCAAATTAATTTTTTATTTTTATGAAAAAAGTGCAAAAACAAGTTTTTAGCATGTTATAATTTCGGAACACTGGACATTTACAAAATTTTAAATGGAAATAGAAATAAATTTCCAAATAATAATTTATTATATAGGTGTAGTGCCTCTGATTCCCATATTAATAAAAATATCAACTTAATAATTAAACTTAAAATATATTATTTAAATTAATATATTAATTAAATTAAAACGTTTGTTTAAATATTCTTTTCATTCAAAAACGATATAAAAACAATTCATGTATCATTCGGCATCTCAAACGTTAAATATCATTAAAATCAATAAAAAGTATGTCAAACATTCAGGAAGCTGAAACCTTTGTTTTCCTAGCTGCGATCTCTCTGTTGATGAGCTTGATCATCAACATCTTCTATTGAATCAAATAAATTTTCCTTAGAATACTAATTCGCGTTTCTAGTGATTCTCATGATAAAGTTCGTTACGTGAGCCTGGCTGATCCATTCGTCTTCGATTGCCAAAAGGAGTCAATAAAAAACGTTATTCCAGATAAAGATTCCAATACTTTCACATCGTACGATACTGGTGTCTACATGCCCAAATGCGAGTTCATCAACAATCTCAGTACAATCTCACTACAATTCAGCATATTTCATATAACAAATATTTAGTAAATTAAATAAAGGTTTAATCTTGGCAAATGTATCATTTTCCATAAGATTGTTATTGTCACTATAATTTGTATATTTTTTTATTTTCTCGTAACGATAAGGTAGAAACCAACGAATTATAATTTTCTGTTTCACATTCTCATAACATTCTCGACCTGTATATATCCAAATAGTCAGACAATAATAAAATCCCAGATTAACATTTTATACTCATCTTTTATACTCCTATCAAAATTATGATTTCCTTGATATTTTGCATACGTTAAAATATTCAAAAATCAAAAAAATCAAAAAACAATTCAAAACCTACAACTGGGTCAATTGATATGTTTTGGGGGCTTTTAAGAGACTTAAATAGTAAAAAACTATGTTCCAAATTACCCTATGTCTAGTCATCTGCTTTCGAAGCTCAGAGAGTGGAGTGTCTTCCTCTTCATCTGTCTTTTTCAGGAAGAGTTATAAACATGTCTATGCTTACAATATCATACCAGAACTTCTCATCTTCCACCAATTCCAACAATCCTGGTGCTGTATAAAATTGACAAAATTATTTTAATTCAATACACATATTTTATCGGAGTTTCAAAAAAGGAACTTTTTATTACATAAATAACAAAATAACTGATGATAATATACAATGAATAATAACAGTAATCTAACAATCAAGACAAAATCTTATAGAAAAAATTACAACTTACTATTCACAATTTCAAATTAATTTTATTCAAGTCACAATACTCGAAGAGAAATAAACATATTCAGTCAAGTTTGTTTAAACTATAAGTAATAAGGTGATAAACCTAAAAATATAAATATATAGCTCATTTTGAAATGGGGATAGAAAACTTCACTTGTTCTGATATTGGAAGACTGTGAAAATGGGTTAAAGTTAAAATTATAAAATTTGTTTTAATAAGACCTAGAATAATTATTTTTGTTTGAATTTCTAATAAATAAAAAAATTTTAAAATAGAAAAATTAATTGAATTCAATATAGCTCTCGTATCAGAACACATAACATAATCTATTATAAATATTATTAAGTAATTATAATAAGATATCAAAAGAAATATAAAATATATAAAATATTTTTCAAATTTTATAGAATAATTACTTCAACTTTGAGCATAGAATCTGTTTGAAACTGGACCTCAAGATGTGGAATAAAATCCCATAAATTAAAAAAAATATTTAAAAATTAATTTAAAATCCTTGCATATAATATTTTTACGATTAAAAATGAAATATTTCAAAATAATCTGACAAGTAATTATGCAAAATTATTAAAACAGACTAACTGAATTTCGAGAAAGTCTCTTTGGCAGATGATACTGAAAGTAATTTTTGACCAAATTAAATTAATTATTTTCCCTTTGAGAAACTAAAAATTAAACATTATTATTGTTAATTATATTTCTTAAATAATTATATATAAAATATATAATAAAAATTGAATTTTATTAGTACTAATATATTGGTGTAGAGATTAGTTAATAAATTAATTGAATAGAATTTATGATCTCCTTCAAATCCGATTTTTGGTAACTTTGAACAATTTTAGAAAAGATATGTAAAGATGGAGTTGGCAACTTCCATTCACTAAATGAATTTTTTGAATATAACATAAATAAGCATTTATTTTCTAATTCATCAGGTTTCAACAAATTTTATTAAATAACTTAATCGATAAAAATTCCAGTTTCAAAGAACAAAATAAATTCTATTCACTTCAAATTAAAATATAAGAAAACCAATACAAACCTCAGCAACACACAAGAACCCCGTACGTTGCATTGAAATGCAATCGTATTGGATTGACACACACTACATGCCTAGAATTAATTTGAAGTTTAAGATCATTTTACATTGTAATTTAATGTAATTTAAAGTAACTTTTATGTACAAAATTTATGTAATTAATTATTAATTTTTAATAAAAATTATAATATTAATTGTGTGCCTGAAACATGAACATTTAATTTTATTAAGTTTTAAAAATTATTAAAATTAAAATTAAAAATGTTTTCAAAAATCTGTTTTTGTACCAATTTATGGAATATCATACCTCTTCACCTCAACATCCAATTTATAATTGCATCAACATCAATTTCTTTGTTCTTCATATATTTCTGTGTTATCAGTGTTCGAATTTCAACTAATATAAAAATCAGTTCGCATTTCAAGTTTGAAACAGGAAGACCAAACAAATGTTTTGGACCAATATTAATTATAATCACTTATTTGTTTATGACAATCTCAGTCGCGGAAATGGAACAAATATTAAACGAAGATCTTAATTCAGATTCCAACGATCGTCATTCAAATCTTCAAAAATATTTAGAAAGGACAGGCGGTGTGTACAAAGGATAGGGAGGTAATCAACGCAAGATAGTGACGCGCTTACTACGAATTCCTTATTCATGTGAAATAATTACAATTCAGTGTCTATAAAAATTACTCGATTATTTATATGCGTGTCTGTGGCCCCGAAAATCTAAGGGTATCCTGGACTTGTTATTGTTCTAATTCATACAATTAGAGGAACTGATTTGAGAAAGCGTGACACATACAGAAGCAATTAACGCTGACTTTCGTTCCTTATTTAAGGAAATAAATGTTTATGAAGCATCGGGAAAACCAACAGAAAATTTAGGAATGTTGAAAAATGCACTATCAACGCAAAATGAGAGGAATTTCTATATTTCTGGAATTTTTGTCTCCAAATATAAAACACGATTATCGGACCAATCAGTGGACAATTTCTATGTATTAAAAAGTTATTTCAATAAATGAAAAAAAGTCATTTGAAAATATATTTTATTGAATCGTTATCATTTTCCTAAATATTTTTCACTTCATTTTTCGGTTTTAATACTGATTTTTGTAGAACTAAATTTGTCATTATAATCTCGAGATATTTGCGAAAGTGAATCTCGAATTTTGGGAGAAAAATTATTTTTTTTGAAATTCTCGAATCTCGAATAAGTTCGGAAAAACAAAACAATCATAATATAATAAAATTACAATAAAATATAAAGTAAAAATGAATAGTTGATATTTAAAAGACATTTATGAAATATTAATATTAGTGTAATAGGAATAGGTCTGACTATTTATTTTCATTAGGAAATAGTCACACGTCTTCACCAATAAGGGAGAGATCAAATTATTACAAATCCTCAGATTCACCAGGCTATGATAATCGGAGCTCACATTCAAATCTTCATTCAGCTAAAAGAGCACCAAGACCAAATTTTCATAACCCAATTTCTCCAGAATCACTTATTGCAAGTCATCATGCCAGGCACAATCCTTGTCGATATGATCCTGAATTCGACAACAACCCAGTATTTCTTACTGTTTAATTTATTGTTTTAATGGTCAATTAGATCGATCACAAAAGATTGTCTACGAATTCTTATGTTGTACTTTATGACTTTTATGCAAGAAGATCAGATGAACTTGATTTAAAGTAAATTACATGAAATAATAATAATAATAATAATAATAATAATAATAATAATAATAATAATAGTATAAAGTGTTGATTTCTTTGTGCTAGCTGATTAGTTCTTATAGACCTTGAGAATATTTTCTTTTAAAAAATAGTAATTTAAAAATAATATCAAAAAAATTAAACAAATTTTAAGGAAGTAAACTTTTAGAGATTATTAGTTAAAAAATCAAAATATAAATATGTTTAAAATTTTTTTAAATAGCGTATATAAATAGGAAAATTTTATGAGCTAGTTATAAAAGCTTTAGAAACTTAAAAATCTCTTTTATTGTTTCATTATTAATTTTATAAGAAATCTTATTTAAAAAAATTTTAAATTCTTCAAAGTTTTACTTTGATTTATTTTAATTTTATCCAATGAGAATAAAGAAAATGAAATTAAAAAAGAAGATTAAAAAGCATTCGAAAATTGAAGTACCTAATTTCAGGAAATTGAAAAGAACTATTTATCTAGTTGAAAATTCTTTCATTTTATTGATTATATATTCTTCGCAGCAAAAGGCTTAAACTATCATTTAATTGTTTAATAATTATAATTATAATTATTATTATTATTATTATTATTATTATTATTATTATTATTATTATTATTATTATTATTATTATTATTATTATTATTATTATTATTATTATTATTATTATTATTATTATTATTATTATTATTATTATTATAATTTTATTATTATTATTATTATTTATAATTTTAAATTATTATAATTTATTTAAGAGCTGGTTGGAAAGTAAATGTGCTCAACTCATCAGACCCAGACTGGTGGACAGGAAGATGTAATGGACGTATAGGATATTTCCCAGCAGCTTATGTTCAAAAGATTCATTATGGTGATTCAGTGTGGAAAATAGTTCGCGATATTTCCTTAAATGATGATGATGGGAATACCTTCAAATTGAGAAAAGGAGAGGTGCTTTTTTATTAAAAACTTATTATTAAAAATTAATCTATTGAATAAAAATTATTCAATATATTAAAACAAGTCGTTATATTTCTAAATGGTGACAATTGGTAGTTTTAAAACGTTTTATCTTTCTCATGCATCTTTACTAAACATGATTGAATAATAAATTTACATAATATTTAACTTTAAAAACAAACATCGGTTGCTAGAGTTTATTAACATTAGTCCATTTATTAAAACGCAAATGTTTAAATATTTTGTCATATTAAAAAATGAACTTACATAACTTTCAAAATAAATTACTCATATATAAACTTCTATTAATACGTCTGAAATTATTAAAAAAAATTAATGTTTGAGTACATAAATTGAAATATTTCACATTAAGTTGAAAAAATGTTAATCAGAAAAAACACTAATTAAATAATAAACAAACTAAATCTGTTTTAATTAATAACTATAATCAAAGTAATAATAATATAATCATAAATAACGAATTATCATGACAGTTATAGCTAAATATAATTAAAATTACATATAATTATTTAATTTTTAAATGTAATTTTAAAAATGCAATTTTTTTCAAAATTGTATTTGTATTTTAGAACTAAATTAATTTTTAAGATTTCATAAAAAAATAAGAGGTCACATTAAAATATGAAAAACCCTACACACATAGAAAATCTTATGATAATTTAGATCTATGATTATAAACCTTTTTAATAGTTACTAAACCTCATTTTATTTTTGGGTCCAAGTCCTTCATTATTTATATTTTTTATAAAATATATATTTATTTATAACTCTATTAAAACAAAAATTCATTTAACTGTAAAAGAAATAAATACACAGATGTAAAAAAGAATTTGAAATATATTCTTTTTTACATCTGTGTATTTATTTCTTTTACAGTTAAATGAATTTTTGTTTTAATAGAGTTATAAATAAATATATATTTTATAAAAAATATAAATAATGAAGGACTTGGACCCAAAAATAAAATGAGGTTTAGTAACTATTAAAAAGGTTTATAATCATTGATCTAAATTATCATAATATTTTTATTATGTGTAGGGTTTTTCATATTTTAGCGTGACCTTGAAATTGTAATTGTATTTTTATTTTTTATTATGTTGTCTCTAAATTTAAAACCCTGGCTTTCTATTCAAGATTTTAAAATAAGAAAAACTCTTTGTTTTATGTAGACTCGTGGCTCATTTTCAAGTAAAACCGGGAAATGTCTTTGTACATATTAGTGTTTATGTTTATTTTATATAATAGGGGCTTTGCCCCTGTTCGCTCCGCTTCACCAACCCCGTTAGAACGTGAGGTTAATGTTAAAGTTAATATCCAAGGTATTCTTAGACAGGAGTAAGATTCAGTTTATTAATATGTTTACATAACTATGATAAAAGATAATAGCATAAACCGTTTCTAAGTAATATAGAACGATAAGTTCAAAAGATTAAATACTTCATAAAAAAATTAAAAAAAGGTAAAATTCGGATGGAGGGGACCCTTAGCTTTTTTATATAGAGAGAGATTAACTATTAAATATTAAATTAAAATTTTGATTAATTTTTTTTATCTCTGCAAAACAAAATTATTGTTAATTCAAATATAAAATTAACATAATTATATATTAAATTGAAACATTATTAATTTTCTAAGTCACATTAAATGATGAAAAACTGTAGAGAATGCTACTAATATTGTATTGTATCAATGTAAAATTAGATATTATTGTAACTAAAACTTTTTATATTATTTTATGTATTAAATCAGTGTTTCTCTTATTGCACATTCATTTTAAGATAGTCGTTCAACAAGGTTCACAAGATAGCGAAAGCATTCCAATTTGTATTAAAAGGATCAGTTATTTGTGGTGCCCTATCGACTATGTTGGGAAAATATTTGATGATTACATTTAGGAAATTAATGAGATAAATTATCCTTTATTTTGATAGATAAAGTTGGAAAACATCATACCAAATATATGCATTTTACGGTTAACAATCGTTCCATTTTTAATATAAAATTTCACTTGTTTTAAATTTTCAAAGATGTATTGGATTTTTAAAAAATATTAAATATGTGATTTTGTTTGTTTTTGTTAAAATTTACTTTTTACATAAAATTATTTCAAAAGGAATATTATAAAAGAAGTCAATGGGATTATTGGAGTTGATATTCTCAGAATCTCAACCCGATGGTTCCTATATAAATAAAAACACACACACTGGTTCAATTAAGTCTTTTTCTGAACATCACCACCTTTTTTAACAAGAATTCAAAACTCTGGATTTGTAACAATATGTAGAAAATCTGGTATCGATTTCTCATCGGACGTATCATTTCAGCAACATTACTCTCTCTGTTGTTTACATATTTCGGTGTTATCAGTGTTCGAAGCTCACCTAATGGAATTATCAGATTTTCTCATGAATATATTTTATTTTGGTCTTAACGTTCATACAATAGGTTTATTTAATTGTTATTTTAAGTGCAATTATCAAACTCCCTGTATTTGTAAAAATAAAATAAAAATAATTAACAGGATTACTAAACTATTTAGGGAAATAAACATTGGCTAGATAGAACGTTATTGTTGATCACTAAAATGAAAGACAAAGAGAATGACAAGAAAAGTACTAATAAAAATTCTTTAATCATAAAGAAAATAGAAATTTTGAATTAGAAGGTTACTTTTCCTGAATGCCAGTTAGAACTTACCACAGTGGCCTAAAATTTGAAGAAAAATTACCCTCTCAGTTGTATTGACTTCTATAGATTCAGACAAAACCCAACAGTGTCGTCAGATATGCTCAATCTATGAACTACACTAAGAAAAAATGATATAACAGTTAAATAATTTTGAATATATTGTCAGTGAGAACCTCTGCGATCCAAATGCTTATATAACCAGCAATATTTTGAGTCAAAAGTGCGTTAAAAAGCAAAGCGTTAATGAAAATTAGTCTGGAAGAATAAATAAATTATAGATTAAAAAAGAATTTCAACATCTGACCACCATAAATTGTTATATTCTGACAGGGAGGGGTTTTGTTAATTTTTTACGCATTTGCCAAAAAGATCTCGGAATATTGAATATATTCAGTTAGAATACATGATGAGTCCATATTAAAATTTGTTATTTGAATAACATTATTGTATAATTTTTTAAATAGTATAATTTGCATAATCACTAACTAATAGTAGTGTATACCACAACACAACCGAGCCAGACCCCTCCCACCAATCAAACTCGACGCAGTTAAAGCCGAATTCACCAGTCTAGAGAATGCAGGTATTATACGCCGTTCTTCATCTCCATGGGCGTCACCAATACACGTAGTCACCAAGAAAGACGGTTCACTCAGGCCGTGCGGCGACTACCGTCAACTCAATCAAATTGACCGTTCACGATGCATACCCAATGCCACTTATCAAAGATTTAATAACTCACAATCCATCTTATTTTCAACTATTGACCTCTCGAAAGCCTACCATCAGTTTCCTGTACATATCGATGGCGTTCCCAAAACCGCTGTAACCACACCATTTGAAAATTTTGAATACATGTTCATGCCTTTCGGGCTAAGGAATGCAGCCCAGTCTTTACAACGCTTCATGGACACAATTTTCCGGGACGTCCACCATGCTTTTGCTTATCTCGACGATATAATCATAGCATCACCCGACCATGACACCCACAACAAAGATCTACACACTGTTCTTGACATATTGAACCGTTATAACTTACAGATAAATGTAAATAAATGCAATTTCTTTCAAATACGTGTCAGATTCCTTGGTCACATACTCTCATCTACGGGTTGGAACCTTTTCCTGAACGACTTGACGTAATCCGCAGCTTTCCATTACCCGCCACCGTAACACAACTACGTAGCTTTTTGGACATTGCCAATTTCTGTCACAGATTCATAAAAAACGCATCACACATAACGGCACCTCTTTCTGAACTGAACAAAGGAAAGAAAAACTCCACCATTAACTGGTCCGACGCAACACGTGACGCATTCAACACAGTCAAAGACGCTCTATCCAAGATTACAACTGCTGAGGATACCTAAATGAAAAATAACATAATAAATAAATAAATTACCTGGGGGAAGATCGTCATGACAAATTGGACGATCTATGGGAACTCAGAAAAGAAAACAGAAGTAAAAAGAAATTAAAAATAAGAAAGATAAATCAAATAAAAGGAAACAAACAAGAAATTAAAACAAAGGTCATTGTTAATTAAGAAGTACAAATAAAGGTGGAATTTCAAATTCCAGAAAAAAACAAAATAAGGGAAAAAGCCGTATCTTGACAGCCTGTCAAAGATAGCGAAATTGCCGGGAGAAGGCGGCTTAACAGTAAAGGAAAATGGAAAAATATCTCGATATCTGTCAGAGATAAGGCTGATGTAGAGACAAAGAAAGATGGTAAACAGAATCGGTCGCCAGTGCCACAAACAAAACAACTATATAAAGGAAAACTGGTGGACGAGAAATCGGAACAGATTGAGAGCAAATTTAGACAAATTTAGAGCGAAAAGTAGAACGGAAACAGAACGAAGTTGAGAGCAAAAAGAAACGAAATTAGAGGCAAAAAGTAGAGTAAAATTAGAGACGACAGAGTAAAAAGGGGAATCAAAACAGAGTGAAAAGAGAAGTGACAAGAATCTTTTATAAAATTGAATATAAAGTAAAAGTTGAGTAAATAAATTGTGTGGTCAAAGCAAATAGAACAATCGATCAACATATTCTGTAATTGAGTAGTTGACCGCTAGTGATTATTGTTGTGGTTACAGAAAGGGCTATTCTTCACGTAGTGTCGAAATAAGCTCTGTGTGATAAATTGGTTTATAGTTAATTGGTTGTAATTGAAATTTGTACTATTACGTGTGGATATTAATAAAGCTTATTGTGTTCGAGAGTGTTGAATTGCGAATTAATAAACACGCTTTGGAGCCAGATTAAAGGTTTGAATTTACAAATATTGTCACCAACTCAATAACCTAACACAACTCTTCACTACCCGAGTCATGACCTCCCATTCAGCCTCACAACAGATGCATCAAATATCGCCGCAGGCGCAGTCCTTCATCAAATTAAAGGCAATGTTTCACTACCAATAGAATTTTTCTCTAGAAAATTTTCATTGGCAGAGTCAAAGTACAGTGCATTCGACAGAGAATTACTTGCTATTTTTCTAGCTGTTAAGCATTTTGACAAATTTTAGAAGGTAGACAATTCACAGTCTTCACTGATCACAAACCTCTTATCCACTGCCTTACCATGAAAGACCCATCAAACAGGGTACATTGTCACATAACATACCTATCATCTTTCAACATTAAGTTCGCCCATGTCTCCGGTAAAGATAATGTAATCGCTGACTATCTTTCCAGAAACATTTCAGCATCTATCTCATCAACCCCGGTAATTACTCAAGATGTTCTCCGTTCAACCCCACCGACATCAGAAGATCTCGTCCATTTCAAAGACTCGCTACAGACAATAGACGGTATACATTATGATACAATGTATAAAAACACTCTCAGACCCATCCTACACTCTTCGATTCGGAAAGAAGCATTTCTCGCCATTCACAACTTGCACCACCCAGGAATTAAGTCCATATACCATTTCCTACGCCAAAAAGTCACATGGTTCTCATTACTCAAAGATGTAAAAATGTTGGTGTCTGAATGTAAAGGCTGCCAACAACACAAAGTGAACCGACACACTAAACTACCAATCACTCCTTTCCCAACGGGTTCGAGATTCGATACACTTCACATTGACCTAGTCGGTAAACTACCAGCAGACGACGGATTTTGTTACATCCTGACAATGATTGATCGGAAAACACGATGGTTTGAGGCCGTTCCTGTCCGTGACATCACCGCTCACACGGTTGCACAAGCTTTAGTATCCACCTGGTTTTCACGTTATGAAATTCCAACCTCTATCATCACTGACCAAGGTGCACAGTTTGAATCGGATCTTTTTGAACATCTTACATCCAGCCTCGGCATAAAACATTTAAGAACCAGCTCTTACCATCCGCAAACAAACGGTTTCGTCGAACGCGCTCATTGGACTTTGAAAGCATCTCTCAGAATACTCTCAACTTCAACTTCATGGGTTAAAGCGTTACCATTTGTTTTACTAGGATGGCACAACACACCCAATCGTTCAAGCGGTGTGTCTCCTTCACAACTTTTGTTTGGATCCACTTTCATGCCCAATGAACTTATCGATCTTTACAATGACTCACCATTAGACGAGATCAATATAACACGAAAGCATTTTTTGAGCTTAGATACTAATCCGTCGTTCACATATTCCACGTCGTACAAACCATATATACCACAGTCCATTTCCTCAGCAACTCACGCATGGATGAAAACTATAGACTCTTCAAACCTCAAACCCAGATTCAAAGGTCCGTTTCGCATCATAGAGCTGTACAAAAATATTGACAACAACCACGTCATGATCAACCTTTCCAGATTAAAACCAGTCTTTTGCAGCCTTGAATACGACGAAATCCCAAACAACCATATCACAAAAGACTCGAACATAAACGAAGACATATTAGAAGACATGGAACAACCGACAACACACCCAGATACATCAAATGTTCAAATCCTTCAAAAAAATCCGCCATTCCCCTCAAGGCGAACACGTAAACTCTCTCAATACCTCTCAGATTATGATCTTCAGTGACTGCTTCCACCATTATCGCCGTCTTTATCATTTTATACGCTCCGCGTACTTGTGCGGGGGCTATTGTAGTACCTCTGACTAGCACTTTTATTAATTTAATAATTGAACAAAAAATATATTATTGAGTTAATTAAATTAAAATTAAAAATCAAAAACAATTGTTTAAATAATCTTTTACTTTCTCTTATTACGAAATTTTATCAAATTCAATTTACTAAAATCATTNGTTGGGAAAGCAAAACAAATACAAAACGGGAAGACAGATGACAAGAAGCTGATAAATTTAGTGAATTTTTCGAAAATTAGGATGAAATACGAAGAACTCATTAATTTCAACTCATTATTTTTATTATTGATTTTTATTATTGAATTCAGAATTTTAAATTTTGTAGTTGTTTGATATGTCGCAATTTGAATCTACCAAAGAACGTACGCCAAATCTAGAAAAATTATATAAAGCATTATTAACGATTAAACCCACTTCAACTGCAAATGAACGTGTATTTAGTGTTGCTAATAATTTTTGCACCAAAATTAGAAATTCTAATCATCACAATACACTTGATGCGTTAGTTTTCTTAAAATATTATTTTTTAAATAATAAATAAAAAAAATGTGTATGTTATTTTATTGTATAAGTAATAAGTATTGTAAATTTCTATTTTTCTTACATTTTGATATTTTTGTTCATTATGATAAATTTTGTTGTATATTTTTTACAATGTACAATTAAATTCTCTTGTTCACCGCCTTTGGAAAAAAATAAAAGAATTATTTTCTCTTTACATGTTTCATTACCTATTTATATTTATTTATTATACCTATTTTTAAACAATCAAACTATTGACATTTTTTTAATTTTGCAAATTACGTACTGGAATTACTGAAGACGGTTTAAACCGGTTATCTGGTTTTTGATACGTAAAATACCCGAAAACCGGTTTGTGCTTTTCCTCCGGTTATTTAGATGCCCTAATGTCGCATCAACCGTACCAATAAAATAATTTTCTTTTGAATAATAAATTATTAACCAAATATTAAATAGTTAAATCATAGGATGGTAAAACCTTTAATAAATGGAGATAACGTATTACTTAGCATATAAGCCGCACCCTAATTTTGCACATTAAAAATGTAAGTAAAAAGTGCGGCTTATACTCGAAGTAATGCGCTAATTTGTTGTAGATAATACTACATCTTTTATTGGCTTTAAGGAGAAAATGATTATGAACAATAAATGTGTTGTTTTTATTATTTTTATATAATGATTATCACCAATAAGTTCCAATAACTTTCTTTTGTCACTATTATAAATGGCATTAATATTGCCTTACAAATACTTTTTACCTAAATTTTAAATAAATTGTTTACAGTCGATCCGAAGGAGAAATTTCGCCAAAAAGCGTTGATCGGAAAGGAGTCTAAAGGCGAAAGATCTTTCCCACATGTAACCAATGGATAGGGACAAGACACAATATAATATTTAATGTGTTGTTTAAAAAATAATATTACAAATAAAATATTTTCTTGATTATTTTGCGAAATGATACTATAAATATGTAAAAGTACTATAAGGCATTTGACGAGACGCATGACATTCTTTGGTCAGACGTGACATCTGATACTCTTGTAATTATCTCAAAATAATTATAATTTTAAACCCGCCAAATTGGTAAAGGTTCGTAACAAAGTTCAGATTAGAAACGAACACCTGTAAATGCAAGGTGCAATTATCTATGAAAGGTGCAAATCGATAACTCAATTCCAATCGGTTTATGGATTTATTGACATTTTCAGAATGCCTGATGTTTTCATTCATATTCTACATTAGTATACTGCATATTCATTTATGTTAAAATCTTTGTTTATTTATTATGTCATCAAATGAATTTTAGTTTGGCAATTTTTATATATAAACATGTAAACAATTGCTATAATTATTATTTTGGCAGCGCAAATTTTGAGGCATACAACTTATTGTACAATTGTTTAGGGTAATATTATTAATTTTATTATTATTATTATTATTATTATTATTATTATTATTATTATTATTATTATTATTATTATTATTATTATTATTATTATTATTATTATTATTATTATTATTATTATTATTATTATTATTATTATTATTATTATTATTATTATTATTATTATTATTATTATTATTATTATTATTATTATTATTATTATTATTATTACAAAGAAAAACAATTTTATTCTGAAATAAATTTTATATTTTTTTATTTTCATAGAATACAAATATAAAGTTTAGTTTAATTTATAATTTTTTGTGTGATATATTTCAAAACAGTTCAAAACACCCAATGGTGCATTGCAGTCTTACATCTATCATCTTTCTTGATAATGAATTTCACACATCTCTTTTCTTGATCATCTGATCAATGGCGTAGTGAGCATAACTGGCACCCGGGTAAGATATTTTTTGGTGTCCCTCCGAAAACTTACAGTAGTAAAATATATTGAATATAGTCGTAATATGAATATAATCCAAATAATAATAGAATGCAGTATCTAACATAAAATACTTTATAATATAACGAATATTGACTACCTAATTACGCTTCTACCAAATACTATACTGTTTTTCCGGATAAATTGGGACACATGCTCAGTTTATGCTTTAAATTTGACTGCATTTAGACTGAATTCGCTCTGAAAAATGCGGAATCCACGAATAATCATTTCGATATCATTTGAAGATTATTACTGAATTTTAAATAAACAACATCTTTGAACTCCAGAACGTAAGGAATTACAATGAGTGTTTCTGTTGCATTGTCTGTACCTTTTTTTTAGAAAAATAAAAATATATCACTATCTTAGAAAAATAAAGTGTTCAGAAAGAAGAAAGAACGTTTTGTATAGGGAGATATTTGATTGATTTACTGCAAACATTATTTTTAATATATTTTATTAGACAATTGAAGAAAGGAAATAATTAATAATTTTACAATAATTATTAATTAATTAATTTTCCAGAAATCGACAAAAATTAAAATTGGAATTTTCCGGATAATCTTGTTTGTCTTAGGGACCATTTGACGCCCTCTTCGAGTAACGCACGGGACATGATAAACTCACTTGCCCCCCCCCTCCCCCTCTTCTTGCTACCCCACTGTATGTGATATATTCTTTATAATATTATGATAGATTTCATCATTTCATTTGAATATAATAAGGTAGATTATATTCACTAGATTACATATTAATAATATTATTATTCGATTTTATTGTATAAATATTTTAATTTTAACTTTATCTTCAGCATTTCCCAAACTAGTCAACAAGATGTCCAGTCCGTTTTCTCAATCTGAATATCCAAAAACGGTAAAAAAAATTTTATTAGTAATTTATTAACTTATTTTTGAAACCGTTTCTATTTTCCTAATGATTTGATATTCTGGAATTACTTTGCGATAAGTGTAATTCTGGTTCACAATTATAAATGAAAAATCGACATCAAAAGATCGAAAAACGACATCATTATGAACTTTTATATCGTACATATTTTACCTGTGGCATTTGATTGGTTGAATTTATAAATGCGATTATCCGTCCACCAATGAAATTGTAACTCTTCAAGAAAAAGGTTTAATTTTATAAGGCAATCTTTATTCTTATTTATCAAATTAACATCTAATTAAATGATTATTTTAAGGAGGGCAAAGCAAAAGAAAATAATGTGGATTTCTTTTTTGGAATTTTAGTGCTTTCACCCGTTTCTAATCTAATGTCATCGAATCAAACAATATTTAAAAATTCTTTCATTACTGTTAATATTATTAAATATATTATTGTAGACAATTGTCAATGACATAGTTCATGGAATTATCAAACTGCCGACATATATAACGGAAATCATCGACACTATCCAATTTCAACGGCTAAGACACATTTGCCAATTGGGGTTCGGATATTTAGTTTACCCTTCTGCTGGCTACTCGAGATTTGAGCATTCAATAGGAACGTTTCATTTAGCTTCAGAGCTTTTAAAGCAAATAAAAATTCAGATCGACAAAGAGATTCCAGATATTACAATTTCAGATGACGATATAAAATGTGTAGAAATCGCAGCATTGTGCCATGATTTGGGTCATGGGCCTTACTCACATGTTTGGGAGCACGCATTCGATGATAAATCCATTGAGTCAAGAAAACATGAAGATTTATCATGCGAAATATTTTCAATGCTTATCAACAATAAAAAATTGGGTGACACTAAAATTATAAAAGATAAAATAGGATTGAATGACAATATGATCGATTTAATACGAAGAATAATTCTAGGTGATTTTCAGGAGAGAGAAGAAAGAATGTTTCTTTTTGAAATCGTTGCCAATAAAAGTTCAGGCTTAGATGTGGACAAATTCGACTACATGTGTCGAGACTCTATCCACTTTGGATGGTCGAATAAGAATAAAATCCATGATATCAAACGAATTCTGTACTTTATGCGGATCGCAAAGATTAAAAATACTAACAAGTGGCATTTGGCATTAAGAGACAAAGAAATATTTCACATTCACGATGTGTTTTATTACCGACACTTGCTACATCGGTACGGATATCAACACAAAACTGTTAAGGCAATAGAATGTATGTTTAGACAGGCTTTGAATGATATAGGTCGTAACAAAGAGTTCCGTAATGAATTGATAAGAACTGTCATTGGACAGGAGAATGACAGCCCTAGCATTTGGTTCAGTAGCGAGTTTATTAGTAGAGTCTGTGATTACCACATTTGGAATATCATGAGTAAATACACTGATATAGCAGGAAAGATACAAGAAAGGAATCTATACAAAATATTCGGTCAGATTCAAATAGAACTCAAGCCCAACTGTCAAGGTAAAGAAGTTAATAAAGATATTCATGAATTCGAATCAAAATTGAAAGAACTTCATGTAAAATTTGTCATAGCCTCATTTACTCTTCAGAGTGAGGATAAAGGAAATCCGCTGCTTTCTGTCAATTTTTACAATAAGCAGAATCCACTAATATGTTTCAAATACAAAAAGGAATCTTTACCAAATTTGGTGAAATTGATAAGCGATGAAAAAGTTCTGATGATCTTCAATGAAACCATGCCAACAATAGAAATTGAAGCAATGTTGATGACATTAAAAAATAATTTATGTAGAAATGATAATGACAACTTTGAGGGACCCGATTTCCAAAATGAAATAGAAAATCTTCGAAAAAAATATATATTTAAGGAGAAATTATTTTAGTTTGCAAAAACTTACATTTTGATCTTTTAGTATAGATAAACATTTTTCCAATAGTTTATTTATGATTTGATAGCTAAATATATCTCAGTGTTCTAGTGTTTTTTGTACAAAATAATGAATATAAATATATAATTATAATTTACACTCGGTTGCGAACTTGGTTGCTCTACCATCGATGCGTGACTCCGCTTCCGCTCTGGTAATTGATTTCTTTCCAAACGGTCTTGGTTATTTCAATATAATTTAATCAAGTATAGATCTTAATTGTGCGATTCATTAGGTACTTCAGACTATGAAACAGTCATTAATTTTCTAATTTTTATACCTGATATTTCCTCTAATTTATCAACCAAAAAACTTAAATATTTTAATATAATAATTAATAGATTAAATATTCACAATCAGGGCCTGCTTTAGTTGGAAGCGGTGGATGCAAAGCATCGGGGCGCCTCTCGGAAAGGGCGCTAAACAATTTAGAATTTTAGTTTCTTTTTAATATTTAACAAAAAAACCATTAACAAATTTTTTTTTAATAAGAATTTTTTTTTTTTTTAAATAAAATTTCCTTGAAAAACTACTGGCCTACTAGTTTTCGAAGTGTTTAAGAATTGTTTAATTATTTCGCAAAACAAAATAAATTATACATGCATAAATTTATTTTGAAACGGCCTGCTATATTCGGTTTAGTTATTTCGATTAAAAAAATTAATGCTAAAAAAAATTATTTTAAAAGTCTACCAGTTCTATTCAGTTTTCAATCAGTTCAGTTGTTATTTGGTAAACTTTTTTCGCTAATAAAAAAAAAATTTAATATTAAAATTTTAATAGTAAAATAAAAAAGTGTTCAGTACAGTTTAATAGTAAAAAAGTGTTTTGTTTCAGTACATTAGTTATTTTGCGGAATTGAATCATTGTACGGTGGTAGGTATTATTTAATTATTTTTATCTTTACTTCTAAAATTTATATTTTTTTAATTAAAAAAATTTTTATTAGCTTACCTATATCATAAAATATGAATTCAAAGACAAAATTATCCGGGTGTGAAAATCGAAAACGAAAGGCGAAGAGAGAGTTGGAGGAACAAAAAAATCAGGGAAGCCTTAACCAATATTTAAAAAAAGCAAATTTGACAATACCTACAATAACGCTAACGGATGATCAGATTATTCCAGAGGATAGCACAAATGGTGAAGTTAGAAATAATGCCACTAATGAGACACAATCTATAAATTTACAAACAGAAATAACATCTTCATCTAACAAAGAGCTTCAAACCATACATTTAACTGAAACTATAAGTAATAGTGCTGATTTTCATTCAATTGATCCCGCAACTTGGCCTAAATTTATTAATGATAAAATTAGAAAAATTATTATTGAGCAAGGACCAATGCAAATAAGGAAAGAAGTTTATCCCCGTGATGATGATGGACGAAGTTTTACTAATTATTATTACAATCGTAAATTACCTAATAATGAAATTATACCAAGATCATGGTTAGTTTATTCAAGTTCAGCAAACCGTGTTTTCTGTTTTTGTTGTAAATTGTTTATAAATCAAATAGAAGGAAACCAGCATTTGATTATAAATGGTTTTAGTTGCTGGAGAAATTTGTCAAAAACACTTGCAGCTCATGAAGTTAGTACATTACATGTTAATTGTTTTTTAAAGTGGACTCAATTAAAAAAGAAAATGAACAACTTAACTCACAATATACCTTTTTCCGATATCATTATTATTAATAACATTTAAATAGATGTTTTAATATGGTTTAAAACATGTCTTTGTTAAAATTGCATTCGTAATGCAGTTATTTGCCATTCCTATTCAAATGTCTTTGTTAAATTGGTAAGAAAAACAAGTCTGATTGAATACATTTATTAATATCAACATATATTAAAATAATTGTAAAATTCTAGCAAATATAACATCCTAAATTGTAGAAAACACATCATTATAATCGACGTTATATCTGTTGAAGAATATTAGTTTTTTTGAATTAATTGACTTTTTGGATTTTTCGGAAATTATTATTGTGATTCTGTTTGTTTGAATTTGTGATTTTAGTTTTATGGAAAGTTGTAAAGGATTTAAAAATAATTTTATTTTGCAAATTCTAATTTATAAGTTAAATTAATTTTTCTAAAAATGGATAATTACTGGACAAAGATTATGAATCTCCATTCTAAAAAATTATGGCATCAGATTAGTGTTAATTTGAAAAACCTTTATCAACTTATTTCATCATTCGAAAATAAAATGAATTCGTTGGCTCTGGCAAGAATTTCTATATTAATTAGTTTCCAGATTTTAGAGAAAGAAGGCCCGTTTCTATCGGGTTTAAAGAGTGGAATGCATGATCAAAATTTATTAAAAGAATTTGGTCCCAATCCGGTTGAGACTAAACACGAAACAATATCATTGGAATGCAATATTTACATACCAGTTTTTCAATTCATTGAAGCTCATTTCTTTAAAGGCATTATAATATCTTGTACAATATCTTTGGCACACGAGTTTATATCGATTATTGAAGAATGAATTTTTTTTCTTAAATTTTAAAAGGTTTGCAATTTTTGTTGTAATCCCCACGTCTTTAATCAGTATTTGATTTGGTTCAAATATGAATTCACCATCTTATATTCTAACCGTATTTACGTGGTATACCACTTCAGTAGATGGAAAGGGGTCCGCTGGCTCACATACCCCCCCCCCCCCCCGGGTGAAATTTCTTTAGAACAAAGACATTGACTCATCCGATGACTCATCAATAAATCATTATTTTTAAAAATATTATTAATTGAGCCAGCGGACCCCTACTTCCTGACACCCAAAAGGTTAGTGTTCCTATCATCCGATTTCATTGACCGACAGCTCACCTTTAAGCCCACTGCAAGACCTTTCGAATGAGCTATAGACATTATTATTATCATTATTAATTTTAACGATATTAACAATTGAGCCAGCGGACCCCGACTATTTTTCATGCAATTATTATTATCAAAAATATTATTAATTGAGCCAGCGGACCCCTACTTTTTGGCACCCCAAAGGTTTAGTTCCTTTCATTTGATTTCATTGACCGATAGCTCATTTTAAAGCCCAGTGCAAGATCTTTATAATGATATATAGGTATCATTATTATCATTATTTTGGAAAAGACATTAACGCCCGCGAGGAAGATGTTATTATTATTATTATTATTATTATTATTATTATTATTATTATTATTATTATTATTATTATTATTATTATTATTATTATTATTATTATTATTATTATTATTATTATTATTATTATTATTATTATTATTATTATTATTATTATTATTTTTATTTTTAGTATTATTATTACTACTGTTGGGTTTTATGATATCAAAATCAATAAACACAAACTCCCAACGTATATTTGTTTAATAGAAATTTACAACTCTCAACAATTAATTACACTGTTGGTTAACCACAATTCTCATACAATTTCAGATCGGACTCCGCTCTGGAAGGTCTCAACCTTGTACGATTAAAAAATAAGTTCACCTTTCGATTCGGTTCCGCTCTCTGATCCAATCTCTTTTAACACTCCTTGTCTAACTCTTCAGTTTTTATTATAATCCTTTTCTTCTTTTATTTTATTCCTCGAAATCCTATCGTCTGTTTCTTCTTCCCTACCTAAGGCTATCGCCGATTATGTAAATTTTGAGTTTCCTTATATACTCCCATAATCGTTGTAATTGCCTCATTTTCGACCTAATTTGTTTTGACTTCTTTAGTTATCATTCCCTAATTAGCTATTTCTGTTGACTCTCTTCGTAATTCCCTATCTTTTCTTTACCCTCGGTTATCCGGTTGTTTGGATAATTGCCCTCTGAATTCCTCGTTTATTTACCCTTCCAAATTGCCATGCTCGGGTTTTCTTCATCACTCGGGTTCTCCATTAGCTTGGGTTTCCCATTAGCCAATTAATTAATTAATATTTTACGTTTTTTCACATTTGTCTGTTTTACGACCTTTCTGAACATTTTCTTACAATTTCTTGCTCACTGTCTTCTTCACCATCCCCTAATCTACCCCTCTCCCGTTTTCCAGCTTTAATTTCGATAACATTTCACTTTATTCCACTTCCTCAGATTTACGCATTTTCCCATTTCGTGTCTGATTTTTCCTTTCATAGTTCTGTTTTTATCATATTTTTCTTTGCCATTGCTTCTCTGCATGACCGCCATTCAATTTCGGTTTTCCTTTTAATCTGAACTATATGATTTAATAATTTACTTTTAAAACCTCAACATATCTCCCCCTGTAAAAAAATTTCGTACTTGAAATAAGCTATGCTTTTTAATTTCTAGCAAACAAAATATGAAATTAAATTCATTTCCCCTCATATAGACAATAAATTACAGCATTTTCAGATACACAGATCATAGACACACACACGTAACAGATACAATGAATATATCTAGTTCATTTTATAAACATGATCGAAGTTATATCGATCGATATACATCAAATATAGATGAGAGCGAATAGCACAAAATTTCCTTTATTATCCATCAGATATAGATTTCCCATAATTTCTTATCCAAAAATACTGACTGATAATCACATTAATACGGATATTTGAACAAGGCTCAATTTATCTTGACAATTTTATAAATGTATTCCTTGTTCCTCTAATCGTTTTCGGTAATTATTCATAAATTAATCCAATTATTTTTATGAAATATCTATTTTTAGAATCAAGGAATCACTGCAAAAATTTTCTCAGCCACATTGTCAGACAATTATCTGCATCGACAATTATTCTTCCCTTCTAAATTTTGATTGGCTGATTTGTTTATCGAGAAATTCTATTAATGAAAAAATCAATTTTATTTCTTTTTTACAGTCCATGATTCTCGTTTAAATCATATTTCATTCAAGCAAATAGTTCAGAATCCACGGTCTTCAAATGATGTA
This sequence comes from Schmidtea polychroa, assembly GCA_959609185.1. Lineage (NCBI taxonomy): Eukaryota > Metazoa > Platyhelminthes > Tricladida > Dugesiidae > Schmidtea > Schmidtea polychroa. Next base: position 80,865 of record CAUHTR010000752.1, read on the forward strand.
ATTAATGGAAATTTTATTACTGCAACTTCAAATTTGACACAGGGTGAGTATAACAGAAATTTGTATTTTAATAATTGTTATTTATGGTTCAGAATTCACGGTCTTCAAATACTGTAATTAATGGAAATTTTATTGCTGCAACTTCAAATTTGACACAGGGTGAGTATAACAGAAATTTGTATTTTAATAATTGTTATTTATGGATAAAATTTAATTCTCAGATTACTTTATCAGTGTTTATGAATGAAATTTAATTCACAAATCGCATCAGTGACCAAGACATCTCAAATTGTTCAACAGTAATTTTCAAGTATTTTTTGGCTTTTTTATTGAAGAGATATGCGTTTTTTATGTATGTTGCTGGAAACTTGGACACGAATGTTCGTTGGTAAGATGAATACTGTCCAAGTTAGCTGTTGAATATGTTTTTTTTATTTCCCCATTGGATCCAATTTTATTTCCACAATTTAAATATATCACGGTGACATATAAAGATGATGGAAGACTGTCATAATTTCTCATGTTTGAGTCAGTAAATGCATAATGTTATTATTTTTTTATAAATGCTCCATATTAATTTCAGAATGACATAGATTATACCCAAATTTATAAATATAGAATCATTATTTAATTCACATTTTTTGAACATATTGTATTCATCTTTATTGTTTGTATTTTGCATCAAATATTATTGAAATTTGGGAGATTCAAATGAGATATGTTTTCCAAAACCAACACTTTTCATAAGATTTTCATTAGTCTGAACTATCGATGAATTCGCATTGAATGTTTCGACCGTCGATATTTCTGAAAGTAATTGAGTATGATCATCAAATATACATTCACCTTCTCTCACACAACCCTTTAAGTAAGGAACTTGATCTTTTACACTGCAACTATACAGCTAACCCTTATCTTTAATATTCAAATTTTTTTGATCATCATTTTCCGAAAAGATATCACTACCTTTGAATCCACTAACAGGATTATATTTGTTGACTATTAAATTACTCCTGTGATCTTTTGATTCATAATTACATGAGGAAGAATTTATTTCAATATCAAAAGTCTTCAAATCATTAGAAATATTTGAGTGTCAATAACAAACATTCGGATAATACGGGAAATCACTACAGTAGGTAGTTAGGAGCCCGCTGCAACAATTACCCCCCCCCCCCCACGGGGGGGGGTTAAATTGTTGCACGATTTTTTTTGTTGAACGATTTTTTTTTGTTGCACGATTTTATTACGCAATTGTTCCACACTATAGTCTCGATGGTCCTGGGATTTTCAATACAAAAAAATTTTTTTCTATACAAAAAGGTGGTCTCAATAAAAAAAGCATGGAATTTTCAGACTATAGTGAGGGGGTCTCAATGGTCCTGGGATTTTCAATACAAAAAATTTTTTTCAATACAAAAATCCGACTACCACTAAAAAAGCATGGATTTTTCAGACTATAGTGAAGGGGTCTCGATGGTCCTGGGATTTTCAATACAAAAATTTTTTTTCTATACAAAAATCCGACTACCACTAAAAAAGCCAAGGATTTATCACACTATAGTGAGAGGGTCTCGATGGTCCTGGGATTTTCAATACAAAAAATTTTTTTCTATACAAAAATCCTACTACCACTAAAAAAGCCAAGGATTTTTCAGAATATAGTGAGGTGGGTCTCCTTGGTCCTGAGAATTTCAATAGCAAAAGGTGGTCTTCAATAAAAAAGAGTGGTAATTTAAGGTCTCAGGATATTTTCAATACAAAAAGGCGGTCTACACTAAAAAAGAGTGGTAATTTAAGGTCTCAGGATATTTTCAATAGAAAAAGGCGGTCTTCAATAAAAAAGAGTGGTAATTTAAGGTCTCAGGATATTTTCAATACAAAAAGGTGGTCTACACTAAAAAAAGAGTGGCAATTTAAGGTCTCAGGATATTTTCAATACAAAAATCCGATTATCAATAAAAAGCATGGATTTTTCTAGGCCAATTAATGCGGGTCTCCTTGGTCCTGAGAAAAAGGTGGTCTACACTAAAAAAGCGTGGTAAATTTTTAAAATAAAGTAAATAATGGGTCTAAAAATTAAATTACAGTAAATTATGGTTCAAATTTTTGAATTACAGTAAATAATGGTCCAAATTTTTCAATTACAGTTAATTATGGTTCTAAAAAAATTAAATTAAAGTAAATTAAGGTTCAAATTTTTCAATTAAAGTAAATTATGGTCCAAATTTTTGAATTACAGTAAATAATGGTTCTTAAAAATTAAATTACAGTAAATAATGGTCCAAATTTTTCAATTACAGTTAATTATGGTTCTAAAAAATTAAATTAAAGTAAATTATGGTCCAAATTTTTGAATTACAGTAAATAATGGTCCAAATTTTTGAATTACAGTAAATAATGGTTCTAAAAATTGAATTACAGTAAATTATGGTTCTAAAAAATTAAATTACAGTAAATTATGGTTCTTAAAAATTAAATTACAGTAAATAATGGTCCAAATTTTTCAATTACAGTTAATTATGGTTCTAAAAAATTAAATTAAAGTAAATTAAGGTTCAAATTTTTCAATTAAAGTAAATAATGGTCCAAATTTTTGAATTAAAGTAAATTATGGTTCAAATTTTTAAATTAAAGTAATGAATGGGCTCAAATAACTAAATTAAGGTTCTAAAAAATTAAATTAAAGTTAATTAAGGTCCAAATTTTAAAATTAAGTAATCAATGGTCAAAAATTTTAAATTAAAGTTAAATAAGTAAATTAAAGTAATAATTTTTAAATAAGTAATGTAATAAGTAAATTAAAGTAAGATTTTAAAATTTATTAACAAAAAGTTGAAATAATAGAAGGTGTTTGAGAATTGAAATTTTTAATTGAAAATTTTTATGAAATAATTTTTTAAGTAATTTTTAATAGAAATTTTTATGGAATAATTTTTTAAGTTAATTTTTAATGGAAATTTTTATGAAATATTTTTCAATGATAATTTTAGATGGAAATTTTTAAGATAATTTTTAATGAAAATTTCTATGAAATATTTTTCAAAGACAAATTTTAATAATAATTCAACAACAAACCAACAACTTAGTACCAACAACCAGTAACTTATGAACATGTATTAACAATCAGATACCTACAACTAGTTACTAACAACCTGCTACCAAGTACTTACAATCAGTTACCTGCTACCAAATACTTTCAACATGATACCACGTACTAAATAACTCTCAAACAACCAGATACTTACAACCAATTACCAGATACCAAGTACCTACAACTAGTTACTAACAACTAGTTACCTGATACTAAGTATCTACAACCATCTAACAAGTACTAACAACCAAAAACAAGCAACCAACTAGGTACCAAGTACTAACAACCGACAACAACTAACTACCACCTACCAAGTACCTACAACCACATACTAACAACTAGTTACCAGATACCAACTACTCACAGCCGTCAACAACCAGGTACTAAGCATTATTAACCAACTACTAAGTACCAACAATAACTAACTACCAACTACTAAGTACCTACAACCACCTACCTATTAACTAGCTACAACCACCTACCAACTAGCTACCACCTACCCATTAACTAGTTACAACCAGCTAACTAGGTACTAGGTACCAAGTACTAACAACCAGTTACCTGCTACTAAGTACCTACAACCACCTACCAAGTACATACAACCAACATCAACCAGGTACTAAGCATTAATTACCAACTACTAAGCATCATCAACGAACTACTAAGTACCTACAACCAACTAGCTACCACCTACCAAGTCCATACAACCAACAACAACCAGGTACTAAGCATTATCAACCAACTACTAACAACTAGATACTAAGCACTGTCAACTAGATACCAAGTACTAACAACCAGATGACCACGTGAAATTATTAGTTAAATAGGTAAAATAATGTTTAATTTTTAAATTAACTAATCAATGATCTAAAATATTAAAGTTAAAGTTAATTTAAGATGAAGATTTTCTGGGATTTCCAATGTTAATTTTAGATGCAAATCTTCGTCAATTAATCAATGACCACATGAAATTATTAGTTAAATATGAAAATAAGGGTTATAATTAGTTGTTTAGTAAATTATGGTGTAAAATTAAGAAATAAAGAATAATTAGGTAAATTAAGGATAAATTAAGGAAAATTAAGGTTCAAAATTTAAAATTAAGTAACCAATGGTTCAAATTTTAAATTAAAGCTAAATAAGTAAATTAAAGTAAGATTTTTAAATTTATTATCAAAAGATTGAATAACCACCAACTTTTTTGAGAAATGTAATTTTTAATGAAAATTTAAATGGAAATTTTTTTAAGTTAATTTTAAATGTAAAATTTTTTAAGTTAATTTTAATGAAATAATTTTTTAAGTTAATTTTTTAATGGAAATTTTAATGGAATAATAATAATAATAATAATAATAATAATAATAATAATAATAATAATAATAATAATAATAATTCAACAGTTCCCAACAATCGGTTACTAAATATTTTTAACTAGATGCTAACAAATACTTTGAACAAGATACCACGTACTAACTAACTCTCAAACAACCAGATACCTACAACTAGTTACTAACAACCAACTAAGTATTCTTTATTGTATTTTATGAAATGCTTTTAAATTAATTTTTTATCTGTCTTCAAAAATATGTTTAATTACAATCAATAGAAAACCTTTTCAAAATGTCTAAATTTAACAAACATGTTGATTTTCATCAAAAAACCACAACTCAATCACTTTAAAACACCACGTGAAATTCAAAATAATTTAAATTACAATGAAATACTAATGAATTCTAATTTACAAAAACATCTTCTTTTAAATGATAACTTATTATTGCAAAGTAAAAATCACATTCAATAAATACTTATTGTTGATCAGTTTTATTATATATACTCTGAGTTTATCCGACAGGATGTTTTGACCCCCTAAGGGTACTGGTCGTAAGGGTACTGGTCGTAAGGGTATTAGTCGTAAAGGTACTGGTCGTAAGGCTATTGGTAACACTCAACCACCACCTACTCATTAATTAACTACCATGTACTAACAACCAGTTACCTGATACCAAGTACATACAACCAACATCAACCTGTTACTAAGCATTATCAACCTACAACTATATAACAACAATCAGTAAACAACACTCTACCAACTATTAAATACAAGATACCAACAACTAGATACCAACAATCAACTAACCACACATAAAAATAATAGCAATTAAATACAAAATATTCTTCATCACATACACTATCTTCTTATCAAAATCTAAAAAGTCAATCAGATACCAACTACCAACTACCAAGTACTAACAACCAACTACCTACAACCAACAACTATGTACTAACAAATTGATCTTTAAAAGAAAAATACTCATCACTTGAAAAATTAGATGGAAAATTAATTGAACTCAAGACATCAATAACTTGGTAAAAATTGATTAAATAATTGCAAAAATTTAAATTTACTCAAAATAAATATCATAAAAATTTAATTAATAGACAAGAAAGAATTCTATTCATTAATCATCCAGTAAATAAAAAAATACTGATCATTCAAGTTGAATCAACTAAGATAATAAATTAATAAGATAAGATTTAGTAGATAATTGATTTAGATTGAATAAATTAATTGAAATAAAATTAATTTTAATTATTTTTTTTAAAAATAATACATGTACTCAAATTGATTGACTGAATGCTCAAAATATTCAAAAATCAGTATAAATTCATTAAAATTATCAATGTCATCAATCTACAATAAAAATAATTATCATTAAATTCCAAAAGAGACTAGAAAACTAACAAACCAGAAAATTCATTCAAATGACAATAATTGGTATATTCAAGCGAATTCTCTAATAAAATCATCTAAAAAGAATCATTTCGCCTGAAATATCTCTATTTTTAAAGATTAGTATCTTATCGATAAGTACTTGTTAAATATCATATATTCACCTCAAACTAACAAGATTCCTTAAAATCCCTTAAATGACTATATTTCTACCCTTAATTCATATTATTACAAATAATTCATTAAAATCATCTAAAAAGCATCAAATATCCCTGAAATACCTCTATCTTTAAAGATTGGTATCTTATCGATAAGTACCCGTAAAAGGTCATATATTCCCCTCAGATTAATAAGATTGCTTAAAATCCCCTTTAAATGACTATAATTCTAACTTTAATTCCTATTATCATACATATTTCACTATTGATAAAACCAGTTATAATTAAATTTTTGTTAATCACTGTAAATTTTTGTAAATCACTGTACCCGAAATTTAAAATAAATATAACCCATTGAAAGATTAAATTTATCCATTCAATAAAATATATTTCTTCAAATGGTCAACTTTTGTCGTTGTCCACCTAAATAAAGATAAAAATAATTTAAAGTTGATATCAATCCCAATTATCTGTAAAGATTTCATTATCAAAACCAAGTAAATCGATCATTATCCATACTTAATAAAACATTGTTCTAAATTAATTTACTGTGCATTAATCACAACCTAATAAAACAATATAATTATTATTGATTCATAACTAATGTATTGACATTTCCCTTAAAACATTGATATTTTACCAACATTTCCCTTTCAATGATATATTCCCATCTTAACCCATCCTTCATTAAATTAAATCGACTATATCTCCCTTACAATGATTTATTCCCATCTAAACCCATCTCTCATTAAATTTAATCGACTATATCTCCCTTAAAAGATCATATTTTCCCATCTTAACCGATCCTTCATTAAATTAAATCGACTATATCTCCCTTACAATGATATATTCCCATCTTAACCCATCCCTCATTAAATTTAACCGACTATATCCCCTCAAAAGATCATATTTTCCCACCTTATCCGATCTCTCATTAAATATAACCGACAATATCCCATCTTATCCGATCTCTCACCAAATATTTCTACCCTTTTAAACATCTAACCGAATATATCCTTCAATTCTATCCACTTGAATCCTCCTTTAATTCACTCAATCCTCTTAAAATCCTTAGAGAACTTCAAAAATATGACTTAATTGTTACAGACACCAAATATTCTTCCATTGAAATAATTTAGTAGCTATGTAGTAAGAGTTCACTAAAAGATCAAAAATCAATATTTTCTACAAATATTTACCATCAAATACTGGAGATGAAATATATTGTTTGATTATAATTCTTCATCGATTCAACCAATCATTTTCAAGCAATAACAGCAAACTAAATTTCTGTATATCCTACAATAATTATCAAGTAAATTTTAAGTTATTGATAAAGTTAACTAGTTTCTTAGCTCATGTTTTTTAAAGTTCATCAATGAGTAAATATTCTTAGAAAATTATTGAAAAAATTATTTAGTGAAATATATTACAAACTTATCATTAAAAATTTATTCTATCACTTGAAATTAATTATTATTTAAAAACTATTCAATAAAATACCACTAATTATCAAGAAATTAATTAAATTTATCAATTAAATTTATCACCATTATAACTTTTATTCAGTCAACATGAAATTCTTAGAAAATTATTCAATATCCTCATCAAAATTTATTCTATCACTTGATTATTGTAAAAACTCTAATTATTAACCTCATTAAAAATAAAATTTTTATTTAAAATTAAAAAACAAGTCAATAAAAATACATCCAATTATCAAGAAATTAATTAAATTTACCTTAGAATTAGCATTAAATTACAGATATTCACAAAAAATTAGGGATATTCACAAAAATGATAGAAATCTGCAAAAATAATAGAAATTCACAAAAAACGATAAAAATTCACAAAAATGATAGATATCCACAAAAATTACAGATAATCACAAAAATTACGGAAAATAATAGAAATCCGCAAAAATAATAGAAATTCACAAAAAACGATAAAAATTCACAATAAAAAAACGATAAAAATTCACAAAAATTATAGAAATTTACTTGAATATTTACTAAACCATCAACTCTAAAAATTATCAATGAATGCCTTAAACCTCAAATTTGTCTAAATAATTATTTAATAAAAGCATTAAATACCTTTACGACTAATACACTTACGACATGTTGAATGTGAGTAGTACCCTTGTGAGCAATACCCATAGGGGGACAGAATATTTTGTCGGATAAACTCAGAGTATATATTAATTAACTCATTCAAATTTTTCATTGAATTAGTCAAATTATCATAAATTTCGATAAAAATTCTAAAGTGGTAAGCAATGAAAAGAGAAATATTCTTTAAACTTTGATAAAATTAACAATGAAAGGGGTAAGAATCTTCATTAAAGTGAGGAAATTATTCATTACTCGATGATAAATTCAAATGGGTGAAAATAATTGGTAGAATAATTTATTAATGGATCATTGAATGTGCTGGGAAGGTTGATAAGAATGGAAGTATATTAATTGAATTTATTTAAAATTATTTCATAAAATTCATAAATTTAATAAAAAAAAAATCTTAAAAGAAATATCTGTGGGGAATAATTAATGGAAAATCATAAGAATATAGGTGAATAATTAATGGAAAATTGGGGGGATATAAGTGAATAATTAATGGAAAATTGGGGGATATAAGTGAATAATTAATGGAAAATCGAGGGGATACAAATGAAAAATCCTGTGGATACAAATGATTAATTAATGGAAGATTGAGAATCGTGGGAATATAAGTGAGAAGGATATGTAATTTAAACTATTTTATTACATAACAACCCGCGTCTATTTTATTACATAACAAGCCGCGTCTATTTTATTACATAACAAGCTGTGAATGGTATTTGATTAAGAAATATGGAATAGGTCTTTTTTTTAATTTTTGACTAAAATAATTGCAAATTATTACTAAAATTTTTTAATTTGCATTATGTATTTCAAAAAAAATTATCATAAAAGATAATAATATATATATTACCCTTTTCATTCAAAATAAGTTAAATATTCAAATATAAGTCTTAGAAAATATAATCAAAATTAAATTTTAAAAATATAAATTTTATAAGTAAAGCTTTTTTAAATAAATGTAAATCAGAAAATTTTTTTTTACCAGATATAGACTTAATCTTATTGATGGAATAAGACAATAGAAATAAAGTTTTTTTTTGTTGAATAAATACTTGTAATAATAGCTATATATTATTAAATTTACTATTCTACACTAAATATTTCGAAAACAAATATCTTAATATGACTTATATTACTCCTTTCGATCAAAGTAAATTAAATGTATCATTCAAATACAATTAAAATAAATCATAAATTTAATACTTCGATTTAAAACTGTAAATTTTATAAGTAAATATAAATAAGAAATTAATTTTTTATCTGATATAGACTTTTTAAACTTAGTGATGGAATTAGGTAATAGAAAGTAAATTTTTTAAGTCCTTTAATTATTGTAATAGTAGCTATTTTTTATCAAATTTACTATTTTACACTAAAATATTTCAATTTAAAAAACAATCATCATAATATTAAATATGATACTTCAATCAAAATAAGTTAATACTCAAATATATGTCTTATAAAATACAATTAAAATTAAATACTTCACAAAATTTAAGTAAAGTTTTTTAAATTCTCAAATAAATGTTAATAAGATATTCATTTATTAATCATTATATACTTTTTAAACTTATTATTGAAATTAAACAATAGAATGATATTCAAAATATATACAATTTTAAAATATAATTAAAATTAAATTACATACTTTAAAAATTTGGTAAAATGTTGCTAAAATACCATTCACAGCTTGTTATGTAATAAAATAGACGCGGCTTGTTATGTAATAAAATAGTTTAAATTACATATCCTTCTCACTTATATTCCCACGATTCTCAATCTTCCATTAATTAATCATTTGTATCCACAGGATTTTTCATTTGTATCCCCTCGATTTTCCATTAATTATTCACTTATATCCCCCAATTTTCCATTAATTATTCACTTATATCCCCCCAATTTTCCATTAATTATTCACCTATATTCTTATGATTTTCCATTAATTATTCCCCACAGATATTTCTTTTAAGATTTTTTTTTATTAAATTTATGAATTTTATGAAATAATTTTAAATAAATTCAATTAATATACTTCCATTCTTATCAACCTTCCCAGCACATTCAATGATCCATTAATAAATTATTCTACCAATTATTTTCACCCATTTGAATTTATCATCGAGTAATGAATAATTTCCTCACTTTAATGAAGATTCTTACCCCTTTCATTGTTAATTTTATCAAAGTTTAAAGAATATTTCTCTTTTCATTGCTTACCACTTTAGAATTTTTATCGAAATTTATGATAATTTGACTAATTCAATGAAAAATTTGAATGAGTTAATTAATATATACTCTGAGTTTATCCGACAAAATATTCTGTCCCCCTATGGGTATTGCTCACAAGGGTACTACTCACATTCAACATGTCGTAAGTGTATTAGTCGTAAAGGTATTTAATGCTTTTATTAAATAATTATTTAGACAAATTTGAGGTTTAAGGCATTCATTGATAATTTTTAGAGTTGATGGTTTAGTAAATATTCAAGTAAATTTCTATAATTTTTGTGAATTTTTATCGTTTTTTTATTGTGAATTTTTATCGTTTTTTGTGAATTTCTATTATTTCCTATTTCTTATTTGCAGATTTCTATCATTTTTGTGAATATCCCTAATTTTTGTGAATATCTGTAATTTAATGCTAATTCTAAGGTAAATTTAATTAATTTCTTGATAATTGGATGTATTTTTATTGACTTGTTTTTTAATTTTAAATAAAAATTTTATTTTTAATGAGGTTAATAATTAGAGTTTTTACAATAATCAAGTGATAGAATAAATTTTGATGAGGATATTGAATAATTTTCTAAGAATTTCATGTTGACTGAATAAAAGTTATAATGGTGATAAATTTAATTGATAAATTTAATTAATTTCTTGATAATTAGTGGTATTTTATTGAATAGTTTTTAAATAATAATTAATTTCAAGTGATAGAATAAATTTTTAATGATAAGTTTGTAATATATTTCACTAAATAATTTTTTCAATAATTTTCTAAGAATATTTACTCATTGATGAACTTTAAAAAACATGAGCTAAGAAACTAGTTAACTTTATCAATAACTTAAAATTTACTTGATAATTATTGTAGGATATACAGAAATTTAGTTTGCTGTTATTGCTTGAAAATGATTGGTTGAATCGATGAAGAATTATAATCAAACAATATATTTCATCTCCAGTATTTGATGGTAAATATTTGTAGAAAATATTGATTTTTGATCTTTTAGTGAACTCTTACTACATAGCTACTAAATTATTTCAATGGAAGAATATTTGGTGTCTGTAACAATTAAGTCATATTTTTGAAGTTCTCTAAGGATTTTAAGAGGATTGAGTGAATTAAAGGAGGATTCAAGTGGATAGAATTGAAGGATATATTCGGTTAGATGTTTAAAAGGGTAGAAATATTTGGTGAGAGATCGGATAAGATGGGATATTGTCGGTTATATTTAATGAGAGATCGGATAAGGTGGGAAAATATGATCTTTTGAGGGGATATAGTCGGTTAAATTTAATGAGGGATGGGTTAAGATGGGAATATATCATTGTAAGGGAGATATAGTCGATTTAATTTAATGAAGGATGGGTTAAGATGGGAATATATCATTGAAAGGGAAATGTTGGTAAAATATCAATGTTTTAAGGGAAATGTCAATACATTAGTTATGAATCAATAATAATTATATTGTTTTATTAGGTTGTGATTAATGCACAGTAAATTAATTTAGAACAATGTTTTATTAAGTATGGATAATGATCGATTTACTTGGTTTTGATAATGAAATCTTTACAGATAATTGGGATTGATATCAACTTTAAATTATTTTTATCTTTATTTAGGTGGACAACGACAAAAGTTGACCATTTGAAGAAATATATTTTATTGAATGGATAAATTTAATCTTTCAATGGGTTATATTTATTTTAAATTTCGGGTACAGTGATTTACAAAAATTTACAGTGATTAACAAAAATTTAATTATAACTGGTTTTATCAATAGTGAAATATGTATGATAATAGGAATTAAAGTTAGAATTATAGTCATTTAAAGGGGATTTTAAGCAATCTTATTAATCTGAGGGGAATATATGACCTTTTACGGGTACTTATCGATAAGATACCAATCTTTAAAGATAGAGGTATTTCAGGGATATTTGATGCTTTTTAGATGATTTTAATGAATTATTTGTAATAATATGAATTAAGGGTAGAAATATAGTCATTTAAGGGATTTTAAGGAATCTTGTTAGTTTGAGGTGAATATATGATATTTAACAAGTACTTATCGATAAGATACTAATCTTTAAAAATAGAGATATTTCAGGCGAAATGATTCTTTTTAGATGATTTTATTAGAGAATTCGCTTGAATATACCAATTATTGTCATTTGAATGAATTTTCTGGTTTGTTAGTTTTCTAGTCTCTTTTGGAATTTAATGATAATTATTTTTATTGTAGATTGATGACATTGATAATTTTAATGAATTTATACTGATTTTTGAATATTTTGAGCATTCAGTCAATCAATTTGAGTACATGTATTATTTTTAAAAAAAATAATTAAAATTAATTTTATTTCAATTAATTTATTCAATCTAAATCAATTATCTACTAAATCTTATCTTATTAATTTATTATCTTAGTTGATTCAACTTGAATGATCAGTATTTTTTTATTTACTGGATGATTAATGAATAGAATTCTTTCTTGTCTATTAATTAAATTTTTATGATATTTATTTTGAGTAAATTTAAATTTTTGCAATTATTTAATCAATTTTTACCAAGTTATTGATGTCTTGAGTTCAATTAATTTTCCATCTAATTTTTCAAGTGATGAGTATTTTTCTTTTAAAGATCAATTTGTTAGTACATAGTTGTTGGTTGTAGGTAGTTGGTTGTTAGTACTTGGTAGTTGGTAGTTGGTATCTGATTGACTTTTTAGATTTTGATAAGAAGATAGTGTATGTGATGAAGAATATTTTGTATTTAATTGCTATTATTTTTATGTGTGGTTAGTTGATTGTTGGTATCTAGTTGTTGGTATCTTGTATTTAATAGTTGGTAGAGTGTTGTTTACTGATTGTTGTTATATAGTTGTAGGTTGATAATGCTTAGTAACAGGTTGATGTTGGTTGTATGTACTTGGTATCAGGTAACTGGTTGTTAGTACATGGTAGTTAATTAATGAGTAGGTGGTGGTTGAGTGTTACCAATAGCCTTACGACCAGTACCTTTACGACTAATACCCTTACGACCAGTACCCTTACGACCAGTACCCTTAGGGGGTCAAAACATCCTGTCGGATAAACTCAGAGTATATATAATAAAACTGATCAACAATAAGTATTTATTGAATGTGATTTTTACTTTGCAATAATAAGTTATCATTTAAAAGAAGATGTTTTTGTAAATTAGAATTCATTAGTATTTCATTGTAATTTAAATTATTTTGAATTTCACGTGGTGTTTTAAAGTGATTGAGTTGTGGTTTTTTGATGAAAATCAACATGTTTGTTAAATTTAGACATTTTGAAAAGGTTTTCTATTGATTGTAATTAAACATATTTTTGAAGACAGATAAAAAATTAATTTAAAAGCATTTCATAAAATACAATAAAGAATACTTAGTTGGTTGTTAGTAACTAGTTGTAGGTATCTGGTTGTTTGAGAGTTAGTTAGTACGTGGTATCTTGTTCAAAGTATTTGTTAGCATCTAGTTAAAAATATTTAGTAACCGATTGTTGGGAACTGTTGAATTATTATTATTATTATTATTATTATTATTATTATTATTATTATTCCATTAAAATTTCCATTAAAAAATTAACTTAAAAAATTATTTCATTAAAATTAACTTAAAAAATTTTACATTTAAAATTAACTTAAAAAAAATTTCCATTTAAATTTTCATTAAAAATTACATTTCTCAAAAAAGTTGGTGGTTATTCAATCTTTTGATAATAAATTTAAAAATCTTACTTTAATTTACTTATTTAGCTTTAATTTAAAATTTGAACCATTGGTTACTTAATTTTAAATTTTGAACCTTAATTTTCCTTAATTTATCCTTAATTTACCTAATTATTCTTTATTTCTTAATTTTACACCATAATTTACTAAACAACTAATTATAACCCTTATTTTCATATTTAACTAATAATTTCATGTGGTCATTGATTAATTGACGAAGATTTGCATCTAAAATTAACATTGGAAATCCCAGAAAATCTTCATCTTAAATTAACTTTAACTTTAATATTTTAGATCATTGATTAGTTAATTTAAAAATTAAACATTATTTTACCTATTTAACTAATAATTTCACGTGGTCATCTGGTTGTTAGTACTTGGTATCTAGTTGACAGTGCTTAGTATCTAGTTGTTAGTAGTTGGTTGATAATGCTTAGTACCTGGTTGTTAGTTGATTGTTGGTACTTGGTAGGTGGTAGCTAGTTGTTAGCTGGTTTTTGTTGGTTGTAGGTAGTTGGTTGATAATGCTTAGTACCTGGTTGTTGTTGGTTGTATGGACTTGGTAGGTGGTAGCTAGTTGGTTGTAGGTACTTAGTAGTTCGTTGATGATGCTTAGTAGTTGGTAATTAATGCTTAGTACCTGGTTGATGTTGGTTGTATGTACTTGGTAGGTGGTTGTAGGTACTTAGTAGCAGGTAACTGGTTGTTAGTACTTGGTATCTAGTACCTAGTTAGCTGGTTGTAACTAGTTAATGGGTAGGTGGTAGCTAGTTGGTAGGTGGTTGTAGCTAGTTAATAGGTAGGTGGTTGTAGGTACTTAGTTGTTGGTAGTTAGTTATTGTTGGTACTTAGTAGTTGGTTAATAATGCTTAGTACCTGGTTGTTGACGGCTGTGAGTAGTTGGTATCTGGTAACTAGTTGTTAGTATGTGGTTGTAGGTACTTGGTAGGTGGTAGTTAGTTGTTGTCGGTTGTTAGTACTTGGTACCTAGTTGGTTGCTTGTTTTTGGTTGTTAGTACTTGTTAGATGGTTGTAGATACTTAGTATCAGGTAACTAGTTGTTAGTAACTAGTTGTAGGTACTTGGTATCTGGTAATTGGTTGTAAGTATCTGGTTGTTTGAGAGTTATTTAGTACGTGGTATCATGTTGAAAGTATTTGGTAGCAGGTAACTGATTGTAAGTACTTGGTAGCAGGTTGTTAGTAACTAGTTGTAGGTATCTGATTGTTAATACATGTTCATAAGTTACTGGTTGTTGGTACTAAGTTGTTGGTTTGTTGTTGAATTATTATTAAAATTTGTCTTTGAAAAATATTTCATAGAAATTTTCATTAAAAATTATCTTAAAAATTTCCATCTAAAATTATCATTGAAAAATATTTCATAAAAATTTCCATTAAAAATTAACTTAAAAAATTATTCCATAAAAATTTCTATTAAAAATTACTTAAAAAATTATTTCATAAAAATTTTCATTAAAAAATTTCAATTCTCAAACACCTTCTATTATTTCAACTTTTTGTTAATAAATTTTAAAATCTTACTTTAATTTACTTATTACATTACTTATTTAAAAATTATTACTTTAATTTACTTATTTAACTTTAATTTAAAATTTTTGACCATTGATTACTTAATTTTAAAATTTGGACCTTAATTAACTTTAATTTAATTTTTTAGAACCTTAATTTAGTTATTTGAGCCCATTCATTACTTTAATTTAAAAATTTGAACCATAATTTACTTTAATTCAAAAATTTGGACCATTATTTACTTTAATTGAAAAATTTGAACCTTAATTTACTTTAATTTAATTTTTAGAACCATAATTAACTGTAATTGAAAAATTTGGACCATTATTTACTGTAATTTAATTTTTAAGAACCATAATTTACTGTAATTTAATTTTTTAGAACCATAATTTACTGTAATTCAATTTTTAGAACCATAATTTACTGTAATTCAAAAATTTGGACCATTATTTACTGTAATTCAAAAATTTGGACCATAATTTACTTTAATTGAAAAATTTGAACCTTAATTTACTTTAATTTAATTTTTTAGAACCATAATTAACTGTAATTGAAAAATTTGGACCATTATTTACTGTAATTTAATTTTAAGAACCATTATTTACTGTAATTCAAAAATTTGGACCATAATTTACTTTAATTGAAAAATTTGAACCTTAATTTACTTTAATTTAATTTTTTTAGAACCATAATTAACTGTAATTGAAAAATTTGGACCATTATTTACTGTAATTCAAAAATTTGAACCATAATTTACTGTAATTTAATTTTTAGACCCATTATTTACTTTATTTTAAAAATTTACCACGCTTTTTTAGTGTAGACCACCTTTTTCTCAGGACCAAGGAGACCCGCATTAATTGGCCTAGAAAAATCCATGCTTTTTTATTGATAATCGGATTTTTGTATTGAAAATATCCTGAGACCTTAAATTGCCACTCTTTTTTTAGTGTAGACCACCTTTTTGTATTGAAAATATCCTGAGACCTTAAATTACCACTCTTTTTTATTGAAGACCACCTTTTGCTATTGAAATTCTCAGGACCAAGGAGACCCACCTCACTATAGTCTGAAAAATCCTTGGCTTTTTTAGTGGTAGTAGAATTTTTGTATAGAAAAAAATTTTTTGTATTGAAAATCCCAGGACCATCGAGACCCTCTCACTATAGTGTGATAAATCCTTGGCTTTTTTAGTGGTAGTCGGATTTTTGTATAGAAAAAAATTTTTTGTATTGAAAATCCCAGGACCATCGAGACCCCTTCACTATAGTCTGAAAAATCCATGCTTTTTTAGTGGTAGTCGGATTTTTGTATTGAAAAAAATTTTTTGTATTGAAAATCCCAGGACCATTGAGACCCCCTCACTATAGCCTGAAAATTCCATGCTTTTTTTATTGAGACCACCTTTTTGTATAGAAAAAAATTTTTTTGTATTGAAAATCCCAGGACCATCGAGACTATAGTGTGGAACAATTGCGTAATAAAATCGTGCAACAAAAAAAATCGTTCAACAAAAAAAATCGTGCAACAATTTAACCCCCCCCCCCCCCGCGGGGGGGGTAATTGTTGCAGCGGGCTCCTAACTACCTACTCACTACTTCTAAAATTATGTTTGAAACATTGGACCTTATATTCTTTGAGCTTGTTAAAATCAGCCATCATTCGTTCAACACTTGAAAGTTTCTTTATTAAATCAAACACATCATCACAATGTACCATAGCAGCCATCGATTTCAAATCTTTGTTGATACCCTTCAAAAATACTTCGATAATAATATTATGAACATTAATGTCATCATTAACAGAGTTTATTGAGAATGCCTTTTTAGCCAATGAAATCAAAGTGTACCCAAATTCAATAATGGATTCATCTGATGCTTGTATTCTTTGAAAAAAAATGTTTTCCTCATCATTCTTCTAACATCAGGGCATATCAATTTACTTTCAAACGCATCATTTAATTGATTCCAGTCATTTTCAACTTTTTTCTTATCTATTTGCTTCCAGACTTCTTTGGCTGTTCCTCTCAAATATAACGGAAATCTTTGCACCATTATGGCTTGTGACCATTCATATGCTGACGCATACATATAGTAATCGCCCATGAAATCAGCAAACTCAACCGGGTTTCCTCCATACTGATTTACCGGTAATTTTTGACAACTGGTAAAGTCTATCATATTAGCGTTCTCTCTGGCCATCTTTACTTTTCGGTTTCTCAAATTGTATTCACTCACTGCTAAATATTAAAATTATTAATCAATAATTACTACCTCTTTCAATTTTCCCGATTTCCAATTATTTTCAAATTTTTATTACTTTAATTTTCTTCACCTCTTTTCACTCTTCAATATTCTCCCACCAACGTTTGATCACGTCGGGCTCACCAAAATATATGTTGGGTTTTATGATATCAAAATCAACCGTTGGTTATTCTGACCACGTGTTCCAAAATCAATAAACACAAACTCCCAACGTATATTTGTTTTATAAAAATTTAGGACTCTCACAATTAATTACATAGCCGGTCAACCACAATTCTCACGCAATTTCAGATCGGACTCTGCACTGGAAGGTCTCAACCTTGTACGATTAAAAATTAAGTTTCACCTTTTGATTTAGTTCCACTCTCTGATCCAATCTCTTTTGACGCTCCTTGTCTAACTCGTCAATTTTTCCTATAATTCTTTTTCTTCTTTTATTCTATTCTTCTAACTCCTAATGTCGGTTCCAATTATTTTCAAATTTTTATTACTTTAATTTTCTTCACCTCTTTTCACTCTTCAATATTCTCCCACCAACGTTTGATCACGTCGGGCTCACCAAAATATATGTTGGGTTTTATGATATCAAAATCAAACGTTGGTAACTCTGACTCCAGTGTTCCAAAATCAATAAACACCAACTCCCAACGTATATTTGTTTTATAGAAATTTACAACTCTCAACAATTAATTACACTGTTGGTTAACCACAATTCTCATACAATTTCAGATCGGACTCCGCTCTGGAAGGTCTCAACCTTGTACGATTAAAAAATAAGTTCACCTTTCGATTCGGTTCCGCTCTCTGATCCAATATCTTGTAACACTCCTTGTCTAACTCTTCAGTTTTTCTTATAATCCTTTTCTTCTTTTATTTTATTCCTCGAAATCCTATCGTCTGTTTCTTCTTCCCTACCTAAGGCTATCGCCGATTATGTGAATTTTGAGTTTCCTTATATACTTCCATAATCGTTGTAATTGCCTCATTTTCGACCTAATTTGTTTTGACTTCTTTAGTTATTTCCCTAATTAGCTATTTCTGTTGACTCTCTTCGTAATTCCCCATCTTTTTGTTTACCCTCGTTTATCCGGTTGTTTGGATAATTACCTTTTGAATTCCTCGTTTATTTACTCTTCAAAATTGCCATGCTCGGGTTTTCTTCTTCGCTCGGGTTCTCCATTAGCCAATTAATTAATTAATTAATTAATATTTTACGTTTTTTCACATTTGTCTGTTTTACGACCTTTCTGAACATTTTCTTACAATTTCTTGCTCACTGTCTTCTTCACCATTCCCTAATCTACCCCTCTCCCGTTTTCCAGCTTTAATTTCGATAACATTTCACTTTATTCCACTTCCTCAGATTTGCGCATTTTCCAATTTCGTGTCTGATTTTTCCCTTTTAAAGTTCTGTTTTTATCATATCTTTCTTTGCCATTGCTTCTCTGCTTGACATATTGGTCTTTTTATCGTTCTGTTATCGTTTCATTGATTTTCGCTACTAGATCACCGACCTTATCTTGGTTATTCATTTTTATTTGTTGTTTTTCTTCGTTTGGTAACAATATCGTTATCTTGAGTTTGACGGGTTGTTTCTCTTTTAATCTTCCATATTTTCGTATCAAGTTGGTGGTTTTCCAGCTACTCATTCTGAATAGTTCGGTATCTCGTAAGTTACTCATGCATTCATGCATGGCGGTGATTGTTTTTCTAGTAGTAGGTCCCAACTATCCTCTATTTGTTCTTGGATTTGTTTGATCAATATTTCTAGATTTCGTTTCTAAATATGTTGTTTCGTTTGCTCTAGTTTCAGTTTGATGTTGAATTCATATTCTGCCTTGGCATCTCTTGCCCATTCGTAATTGTTTATTGGCTGCTTGTCTTTGTGCATCTTTAGTATTTGGGTCTCTCCTGGCCATATTAACGCGTCTACTAAATGCATATCCGGTTTAATCTGTTCTCCTGGGTGTTGGTATAAGTATTATTTCTTTCTTGAATTAGCCAGATGTTCACGAATCCAATCGAAGAGTTCATCGGTTACTATATTCTTTATCCATATTCTTTCGATACCATTACTCGTCTCTATCTTGATGACATATCGCGTTGTATCAGCTTGTTTCATTTTTTCCATATACTTCTTTATTATTATTTTCTCCTCATCTGGTAATATGTCTTTTTCACTCCTTTCCAACCTCATTATTTTTTGGATGAAGCGTTTATATGGAGTAGCTTCAATAAATTCTTGGTTTCTCACTACCACTGGAAGTATGTCTGTTACATATTTCATTGTTTCCCTTTTTCGTTTCTTAACATCCTTTCGGTATCATCCTCTCCACTTTCGCTTGTTACCTCACTTCCCTCTTCACTTACGTTCTCGTGGCTTTCCGCGATTCTGTCTTTTAGTTTCCCAATGACTTCGTTCAATTGAAATACTTCTCCGCCCAAGCTACTTACATGGCTTTCTTCCTCGTCCGTTGATGAGTCGTTTCCAGCCATTCTCATCATATTGATTTGCATATTCTGCATTCTTGCCACTTTCTTGAGTTTTCTATTCTCGAGGATAGTTTCCTCCTCTGATTCCAACGTTATTTCTTGTATCATTTCGTGCTTGAGTTGGTTCGTTAAATCTAAGTTCTTGTCGTCTTCGTTTCTTGTTTCGGTCTTTCTATCTCCGTTTGCTTTTCCGACTCTATCTTTTATCTTCTGCCAAAATATCTCCCTTTGAGGATTCTTTTGGGAATTTTTGTTTTGTTTCCACTTGCAGGTGTTACTGTTTTTTCCGGCTCGACCATGGGTATTCGCCGAGGGTTTTTCCCATAGTTATAACAGTACTGTTCTTTTACCATCTGTTTAAATTCAAGATAACGAATAATAATTTTATTTTCATCCACATAGCTACGGGGATCAGTTTTGAATAATAACAATTTGTCCATTTCAATACCATAAGATAATGCCATCATTGAACAACCTAATGGTCGCATCTCAGTTGATTGGGTAGAAAGCTGCTTAATATCCACAATAGAACGACATATTATGTCACAAGGCATTTCATATCCATGTTTATATCTAAATCGAGCTGCTTCCATTTGTGCACGACATACTTGAGATCGATAATCAGGGATCATACCAGTCATAACACCTCCAGTACTTTCAGTAATATTAAACAATCTTGTAGCTGAACTCTTCTCAATCATTTTATCTGGAACCTTTCTTTGTGTAGCTACTACATCACAATTATTGCCTCGAATACCAACGGAAAGCAATCCACCAAATAAATTTGAGATTAGTTGGCCAAAAACACCATTGACGTTATCCGATTCAAAGGAACATTTATCCTGGATCATATTGTTTGAATCATAACTCCCTTCGTTAAAAGCAGCCATATTTGATCGGAAGTACATAAACCGAAAATCGATAAGAATCTAACAATTCGAGTTCAACTAAAAATACACACAAAATTAAAACTCAAAAATTCTCGAAACACGCCTGCAATTCACACTCAAACAAATGCCAGTTCAGAAGAAACACAAAAATTCCCCCTCACTCCAAGGCACAATCACAACCCATTCTCAATTTTACGCGCCTGTGTGCGCACACAACCAAAAAAACACAAGGAAAGTAAAAAGAGCACACAGACGCGAGCATTGAATTAAACATCCTCCTCATCATATTTATTTGTAATGGTTGACTTTGTCTTTGTTTATAACGCTCTTGTTTCACTCTTTCTTCTTCTGCTTGTAATCTGCTTGTAATTCTGCTTGTAACTCTTGTGCATGTTGTTGTTGAAATCCATAATTTTCAAATTCTCTGTACTCCTCATCATTCGGATATTTTGAGTTTGCTGCGGTATTTGTGGTTGGCTTGCGTGCATCAAAATCCAATATTTTTCGTTCAGCACACTTAAGACATGTTGAGTTCCTGCATAATGGCTCAAACTTCCATGGCAATCTTTTATGATTAGTCTTGTGACCCAACTCTTGTCAGATAGAATTATTGGATATTTTGTCTCCCATGGTAAATTCCTTGCATGAATTATGCGGCTATTACTTCGTAACACCTTCATCTCATCTAAAACTGGTGTCAACTTTAACAAACGGCTTCTGATATCTACCCTTTCATTCTTGATAAGTTGTGCCAGGTCTTCAGGTCTTTCAGGTCTTCTCCTTTAATTACATTGAGTTCCATTCTTTTAAGCTCCTCAGTTGTCAGTTGCCCTGTGCTTCTTTGGGACTGTGTCGTTCTCGTGTTCAAAATAAATCGCTCCACCCAGGCCCGAACCCTGATCAATCTCTGCCATGAGGAAAAGGTTTCTACTTTGAAACAGTCCGTGTTCCCTATTCGTCTTTGCCCCTCTACACATGCCATCATTGTTATTCCCTTTCGCAACTCCTTTGTTACACTGGATTGGTTTAACTCCGTCGCTGGCCCAATTTCCCATTGGTTCTAGTAGAAATTTCGGTCCCTCCCACCACGTAGTGCTTTTTATCAAAATCCGATACCGATAATCCTCTTGTGATCAAATCCGATGGATTTTCAATTGTTGGAACATAATGCCATTGCCCAGGTTTGGTCATTTCTTGAATGAACCCAATTCGATTAGCTACGAATGGGTTGAATAGTCTCGAATAATTTCGAACCCAATGTATTACGTCTTTACTATCGGACCAAAACCATATCTCACTCATCGGTTTCCCTAGCACTTCTGAAACCCGTCTTGCTAATTTAACTCCATGAACTTCCATTTAACAACATGAACTTTCTTTAAATGTTCTTGCATTCTTGAAGGCTTCATAGCTTCATTTGATAAAACTTTTTGGCATATCAGGCACATTGGTAATGTTTGGTTTGTGGACGACTGAATAAAGCCAAATTTCAAGTATTCAACACTATATTGTCTACATTTTTTCTTAGGTCCACTCATGATATTATCTATAAAAAATTATGGTGATATAAAATTAAAAATAACGGGTTTTAACTAAAATACTAATAAATACTAGAAGACACAAAAACTTACAGAGTTATGAGAGAAAATAAGTAGTGTGTTTATATCCCTAACCAAAATAGTCCTCCCAACAAAACATCTCTTAAACCCTTAAACATCTCGCAATTCGCAGATCTCAGAGATTATACCCACTTGTGTATTTCTTTATTCAACTTTGGGGGTAGCTTTTCGTGCCAATCAAGCCCTGACAACCACAACTTCTGAATAATCTTTTTCCCTATGATTATGAATGGGCCTAACAGTCCCAATGGATCAAAGATTCTTGCCACTATGCTCAATACCTTTCTTTTCGATAAACATTCTTCATTCGGCAGATCTACTTGAAAACTAAATTCATCGTCTTCCGAGTACCATTTCAAACCTAGGGTCTTGACGGCCATTGTCGTTTCCTTTTCAATATTCAGTGTTTTAGCTCGTTCTTCAATTGGGATTTTCGCCATAATTCTTTCAGAGTTGGACAGCCATTTTCTAGGCCACATTCCGGCATTGCCCCAAACTGTTTCTAGCCCCTCTTTCAGCCTCATTCCTTCCTCTTCAGAATCAACAGAGTCCATAGTGTCGTCCATATACGTAGACTTGCAAATAGATTCTGTCACTTTTGGATAGTCCTTTTCAAATTTCTTTGCATTCTCTTGCGCGACTAGCTGGGCAAGGAATGGAGATGCATTAAGACCAAACACTAACCGATTAAACTCATACTTAATAATTTTCCCCCCAGTTGACCATAAGAACCGATGATATTTCCTGTCTTCAAGAGCCATTCTTATTTGCAGATACATTTCTGCTATATCACAAACAACAGCTACGGAAAATCTACGAAAACGTATTAAAATATCAAAAACTTCATTTTGTAATTTTGGACCAACTTCCACCATATCATTAAGTCCCACCCCATTACACCTGGCTGCTGCATCAAACACAATACGCACTTTCGTGGTGTCCTTATCTCTTCTAACCACGGGAAAGTGTGGTAATATCCATTCCGAATCTCCAGGCATCATTTTCTCTTTTACAATACTTATATAATCTTTTTTCAGGTAACCATTCAAAATATCCTGATACTCAGTTCGTAAGTCTTCCTTTTCAAGCCTCTTGTCTAAACTTCGCAGTCGACTTTCTGCCATTTTATCACTATTGGGCAAAAGTAGTGGGGATCTATCCCTAACGACCACAAGCCTCCCACTGTTTTCATGTTTTATGCCCATTTTACCCCAAAAAACGTATAAAAAAACACTAAAAACCCTTAAAAACGCATATTTTTTATTTTGCTTTATTTTGCAAGATTTAAAAAATAAGGATTTAAGGCTATAAAACGGAGAAAAATGCTGATAAAGCTATGAAAAACGTTTGTCGGCTTGCGGTCGTTAGGGATATAAACACACTACTTGAGGATGTCAACTAGCAAGTTGCTATTTGACTAATTTATAATTTTATAAATCTTAATCTTGAAGAATAAAAAATTTTATGAAAATAGTAAAACTGCTCTGAGAGGACAGTGGTATTTTTTTTTTTTTTTTTTTTTTCACTGTCCTCTCAACAGTTTTTTTTTATCCGGATCATTTTTTTTTTTTTTTTATTTCAACCTCTTTCGTTTATCGAATCTATTCCAATATACAAGCTGGCCAGACTTATATATCAGAATCAATTCGATAATAGCAGCACACCTTATTAATTCGCTTCTCGCTCACGAAGTCGATTTCATCGGCGTTTTAAGTGTGCTGCTCGAAGTACAAATGAATTCGAAAGCGAATCCGAAGAGGTCCGAAAACAACCAAGAAATAAATGTGCACATTATAGAATCGATCCGGGGGTGTTCGAAAGACTGGTGGCGATAATTACCGGTTCGCCACCATCACCCGTTTCAATATTTTTTTTTTCATATTTATGTTTAAAAATTAATTAATTAATAAATAAATAAAATAAACAAGATTTATTTCCTAAGATACCCACACTATATATTTTTTTAATATTTATTTTCAAAAATTATTTTCAATATTATTTTCAAATTTTTAATATTATTTTATGTTAAAAAAAAACTAACCTCAGACGTGATTTGAACCACTATCCATTTGAACCACTGTGCCAGTCTATTCCCACTGCGCTATCGGAGTTCGGATTTTTGTCATTTTTTAAATTTTTAATTAATAAAAAAATAAAATAAAATAAATAAAATAAAATAAAAATAAATAAAATAAAATATAAATCTAAGATACCCACACCACTTTCAATATTATTTTCAAATTTTTAATATTATTTTATGTTAAAAAAAAACTAACCGTAGTTAGGATTTGAACCGCTATCCATTTGAACCACTGTGCCAGTCTAGCCCACTGCGCTATCGGAGTTCGGATTTTTGTCATTTTTTAAAATTTTATTATAAAAATGAATAATATAAATCTTAAAATTCAAGAAAAAAATAAATTAAATCTTGATTATAATAAAGAATTTACTCATGAAATCAAGAAAATGATATTTTAAAAATCTCGCCAACTTCAGGATCTATTGCAAACTTAAATCGTAGGGGTGATATAGTTTTTCAATCTCTTCAAACATCAAACCCAATAGATATTTGTAATGCCAAATTATATTATAAAATTGAATTAGAAATTGAAGCAAACAAAGATATAACCCTAGAAAACAATTTCTTTCCAAATTTATTCTCCAACATGAGATTAAAACTAGGATCATCAGAAATTGAAACTGTTTTATATCCAGGAGTATATTCTACAATGTTAAATTTTATTTGACT
>CAUHTR010000753.1:0-14063 GCA_959609185.1 Schmidtea polychroa
GGTGATAGTGAACCGTTTATATGTTGACAATCAGACTAAGTGGAATGAATACAGAAGCGTTTAAGACTTATCAAATCTTAAAGAGCCACTGTTAAATGCGAGTAGCGTAGACACGTTTTACAAAATTTGTGTATACCAAAATCAATTTATGCAAGACCAGCACCAGTGTATCCAGTTGATCGATTACGAGAATAAACAGTGGAAACATCGCTACAATGTGAAGCAATGTGAGAGAGAGAATCGAGCCTTCACCTAGCGCCGAGCTCTAGAGCAAAATATTTAGGCTACCATGCAACTACTCAATTAATGACGATTACAAAAAGAGGAAGCAACCCCGAATATTTAATACAAATGAACAACATAAAGTGGAGCTTTGGTTGATTCGGGATCGTCACACAATAATATGTGGAAAATGTATTAAACCGCGTGAGGATAAACATGCGATAAAGGCCTAACCGACGAAATAGTGAGATCTTATCAAAAACGAATTAAGCTAATTGGACAACTTAACGTCACCATTCCATATTGGGATCGAATAATAGCGCACGATGCGCCATACTGAAGGGAAGTCAGTACGATGTCTGATCGGTATGGATATATAGAAGCAAGCTGGACGAAGTATCACTTGATTTAAAACAGGTAATTTATGCAAGAAAACAGGAGAATAATTTCACCGGGCAGTGAAGTGTTGTGAATCAGACATTGTACAATACGCACCACCAATCGGCAGATGGTATAATTGTGTGCAAATACATGAGTGTTGATAATGGTGATTTTATATTCGAACCAAATCAAACGCTAGTCCGAAAAATATGATTTACCGATATGTGACGAAGTTGTCAAAGTGGAAAATCAGATAGTAACAGGCCATATAAAAAAAAAAACCGAAAAAAAAAAACAAAAAAAATAGCAGTAGAAACCGGTTCAGCTACACCCAAAAACAAAATTGGGAAAATTATCAAAAATGTCTATTGAAACAAATTGTAAAATACCAAGAAACGTCAAGGTGTACAAGGAGCCTGAAGTGGTAAGCAATGATTTAAATGAGATGCAGAAAAAGGAATTCACAAAACTGTGAGAAAATACCGAGATATCTTTGCCAAACACGAATATGATTTGGGTTTAACCAATGTAATTGAGCATGAAATACCGTTATTAGACGAAACTCCAATAAAAATAAAGCCATACAGAATCCCTTACGTTCATCAAGATGAAAGTGATAGACAGATTACAGCAATGAAGGAATTTGGAATAATTCGAGATAGTGCGTCACCATTCTCCTCATCAATAGTGATAGTTAAGAAAAAGGATGGAGACATACGATTTTTGCGTAGATTATCGGAAGCTAAATCAAGTTACGAGGAAAGACACTTATTCAATTCCAGTACCCCAAGAAGTGTTCGATCAAATGGGAGAGGCCACGATATTTCACTGTTATTGATTTAAACAAAGGGTACAATCAATTTCGAGTAAAGAGGAAGATAGAGAAAGACTGCGTTCTCGGATGGCAAAGGACTGTATGAGTTCAATGTGTTACCATTTGGATTAACAGGCTCCCCAGCTACATTCCAACGAGGAATGAATTATGTGTTACGAGGTATTCGACATGCATTGGTATATATCGACGATATAATAATATTTTCAAATGATTTTGAAGAACACCTGAAAGATGTAGAAACTGTATTTAAACGGCTCAAAAGTGCAAAATTAAAAATCAAACCATCGAAATGTGAATGGGCAAAGCAGAAGTGAGTTATGTAGGACATATAATATCACGGCGAGGGTTACAAAACTAATCCAGATAACATCAAAAAAGTGGAAGAGTACCCAGTATCAAAAGATGCCGATGAGGTTAGACAATTTTTAGGTTTGGCGAGCTATTACAGAAAATTTATAAAAGATTTCTCTCATATCGCACAACCATTGAATACGTTACTAAAGAAAAACAATAAATTTATTTGGGGACAAATGCAACAAAACGCTTTCAATACATTAAAAGGGAAATTAGTGACAACTCCTATATTAAGATGTCCAGATTTTACAAAACAATTTATCTTGATGACGGATGCAAGCAACGTTGCATTGGGTGCGGTGTTGGGACAAAAATTTGAAGGTGAAAAGGACCACGTAATAGCATACGCAAGCCGATCACTGAGGCCTCACGAGAAAAACTACTCAACGATTGAAAAGGAAACGTTAGCGTTAGTGTATGGAATTACTACTTTAGACAATATTTATTGGGCAGAAAATTTACTGTTTATACAGATCATAATCCATTACAGTGGTTAATGAAACACAGAGATTCAGCCAGTAAGTTAATACGATGGTCGATTGCCCTCCAAGAATACGACTTTGAGATTAAATATCGGACAGGTAAAGCTAACGCGAATGCAGGTGCAATGTCAAGAATCCAAGAAAATAATAGTGAAGGGACACCTGAAAAAG
The DNA here is from genome assembly GCA_959609185.1 of Schmidtea polychroa. Taxonomy (NCBI): domain Eukaryota; kingdom Metazoa; phylum Platyhelminthes; order Tricladida; family Dugesiidae; genus Schmidtea; species Schmidtea polychroa. The sequence continues at coordinate 2,446 of CAUHTR010000753.1, forward strand.
TGGAAGGCACTATATTCGCTGCAATCAAAGCTGTTAATGATATGTCTGAACTTCAAAATGATCAGGAAAACGATAGTGAATTAAAACAATTTATGGAACAAGCGGTCAAAATAAGAAAAGAACAAGACTGGAACGACTCACAGATGCAAACAGCAAATATGTAATTCATAATGGAATACTTAAATGTTGGAAAAATGGGAAGCATTAATTATTATACCAGCCAAGTACAGAGACGCATTACTGATGCAGTATCATGATGGAGCGTTGGGAGGTCATTTGTCAACGCGCAAGACGCTATCAAGATTAAAATTGAAATACTTTTGGCCAACAATGGAACAAGACGTGAAAAATTGGTGTAACAGTTGCAAAGTATGCATCACCCGCAGAAATACTGGTAAAAAGATTAAGTACCATTAAAAAACCGATGCCAGTACCTGCAGCACCAATGGAGATGACGGCAATGGATATTCTGGGACCATTACCGGAAACAACAAAAGGAAACAAATACATTGTTGTTTTTTGTGACTACTTTACCAAATGGCCAGAAGCATACGCTATTCCAAACCAAAAAGCCGACACGATTGCTAGAATATTTGTGGAAAACATAATATTTCGCTATGGTACTCCAAAGAAATTGTTAACTGATCAAGGAAAGAACTTTCAAAGCGAGATGTTCAAATCAATCACAGACCTATTTGGAATTTGGAAATTGAATACGTCACCATATCATCCACAACGGATGGATTAGTGGAACGATTTAATGGGACACTAATAAATATGATCTCATCATATGTGAACCGAAAACAGAAAGATTGGGACGACTTCATAAAGCCGTGTCTATTTGCCTACATAAATGCAGTAAATCAAAGTACATGAGAAACCCTTTTTACTTGATGTATTTAAGGAAAAATAATATGCCGGTTGATCTCAAATTCCAACCACCAATTCACAATATATGGAGATACCCGATTATAAAGCATTGATGCAAGAAAGAATGCAGTCTGTATGGACTAAAGCCGGTTTGACAATAAAGCATAACCAAGAGAAATATAAAGAACATATGATAAAAAAGCACATGCGCATGCATAAAGATTGGAGATCTAGTATATCTTAACAGACCCGAACCTCTCAAAGGTCTAATCGCCTAAATTGCAAAGACCATTTAAAGGACCCTACAAAGTGTGCGACACCACCGAAACCAATTTGAAGTTATTACCATTCAGGAGTAAAAAGGCTAACCCGATGATTGTGCATGCAAATCGATGTAAGAGGAAGATGAATCTAGATACCCCTTAAGATCCAAGCAGAATAAGTAACGGGTCAACAAAATTGAAACAGAAATTCACGAAGAATCCAACACCAGTCAGCTACATCAATAAGATATTGTTTGTAGCAATAACGCTGATGTTAGTAACAGTCGCGAGCGGCAAAACGATTGACTTACCATATGCAGTAAACAAAATCCGAGGAATGGAGAAAATACATATATATTCCACTCTAACAAATATAGTATGGAGCTGTAAATGCGAGATCGCAGACCAAATAGAAATTATTAATTTACTAGACAATATGGCACCAGTGGTAGAACTGAATTATGATAAAGATATATTTGCGGTACGAAAGTTAAAGCCAATTTCAAATACCAATGGCTGTTGAGACAGAACATGTCAAAGTGGTACACGCAAATTCCGATAGAAGTGCACACAAAAGAGATGCGAAACTTGATCGAAATAGAACCAGAGATAAATGGAATCAATATATATTGGAAGCCAGTGGACTTGGTGAAAGTGCGAATCACATTTCAAGGGTTGAATGACGACACCCTTAACTCGCGAAAATCATTTGTCCGCTATGAGAAATTGAAAATGAATCAAAATTATTCAGTTAATGCAAACTACTACGAGAACATATGCCTCGAAAATGGAACGGTAGTGAGAAACCAATGGTCACGATTTAAGAGTGAGACCCAGTCTATCTATCTCAGAGACGAGTCAAATCGTATAACCCTGAGTGTTGGAAATGGACCGGTAACGATATATAGAAAATCAGGAAATGATGAAAGAGTTGTTATTATCTACAAACAAAAAACCCTGACTATATTAGATACCGGTAATCATTTTTTTTACACTTTACACTTCTGATTTAGAGGAGGCATGGGAATTAACAGTTAAATATCAGCGATGGATAACCGAACCAGGCAGATGGCAAACAGTTTTCGTGGAAGTCAAGACAATCAATGAATCGAAACGAAAATCATATACAACCACATCACCTTTCCAATTACCAACCCAAGAGACGATAAAACCTAACTCAAATAAACTAATGATGATAAATTCGGATTTGACAGTCAACTATTGTGAATATCTCATTTACATTTTAATAACAGGTTTTCTCATCTTATCAATAACATTCATAACCATCACCATCTTGATATGTGTAAAAGAGAGACAACTAACTATCCTTCAACCACCATCATATTCATATTATGAAACAAGACTATAAATTGTGATCTGCATGCTATAAATAGTGTATAAAAATATATTACATTTATATCAACAATGTGCATGTTTTATAAGTACCATAGGATGAACTGTGTGATTTGTTTGATAGGATTCAAAGAGAGGTGTTGATGCTTTGCGAATAAAGAGTGATACAAAAAAATGACTATCATTTAATTTCAGAGAATGCAAGAAGCCTCGGAGATGTCATGCAAAGAGTGTAAAACAAATACGCAAGAACTAAAGCAAAAGTTTCGTAGTATGCAGGGCAGAATAACAGATTTGGAGGAAGAAAACTTCCGTCTGAAAAGGCGGTTGGATCGTATGGAAATCTTATTGTTTCAACACGAAGCCGATTTTGCGATGTTTCGAATGAGAGTAGAAGAAATAGAGGAATCGGAAGATGATGGTGAGATAAATCAATTAGACTAAAAAAATAAATTATTTAAACGGACCCTGTTTGTGTTTTTCGTCCTCGAGAAAAAAAAATAGTTTAAATAAATATAAGTAAATTAACAAATAAATAATCAAATGAATAAACAATTAACAAATTGATATAAATAAATAATTAGCAAAGGGATAAAGTGAATAAATAAATAATAGATAAAAATAAACAAAGTAAAACGAGCAAATAGAAAACGAATAACTTAAATAAATAAAGAAATGACTACCTCAAATAAATACTAGAAATAAATAACATTAAATGGCTGATTAGTAATTAATGAATTAGCATAACTATATAGCAATGGGTAACCTACTGGGGTGAGAGAACAAAATTATAACCAATAAATATTAATAAGTAAGGAATAATTTCACATTAGTAGTAACAAAGACTAATCACGAAGAGGGACACAATTACCCCACCCTTTCTAGCATAAATTAAAAACAAAGGTATGCTGAACATTTATTCACAAAGTTCTATTCATCATCAGAGTCCAGCAGAACGGGACTTTGGATGCCACAGTCCCATTCCCGGCGTACATTGCAAGGCGGGCGTCTTTCGAGCCTACTACCTGTATCCACACAGGCAAAGGTACGTTTCAATCCCTTTCGACGTGGTGGTAAAGGGACCCTGAAAAAGAAATTAAAAAACCTGTTAGTATGTCAGTCAAATAACCATTCTATAACAGCGAGACGTTCAAACTTAGGTTCTGTGACAGCCTAAAATAGTAAGGGTTGAAAAAAAAATGAAATAAATACTATGTAAAATTCCGTACCATGGCGCCCTCGACAAATAGTTAGTGCAGAGAAGTAATTGATTTTAAGAATTACGTAATAAATGAATAAGTATAAATACGGCTAAAATTGTCAGAAAAATGCAAGCGCAATCATTAGCAAATACGAGTAGGTGTAATTAGAGGTTTGCTTTTAGTATAAATACAAAACATGAGTGTGGTATAGGTAGTTGCATAAACAAATTAATGAACTAAAATTAAAAAGTAAATAAGTTAATTTAATAAGCAACACGAGCACTTGCAATCACCGGGGTTTGGCTACCCTGGACAGCGATTGCAAATGTTCGGTTGCTATGAGGGAACGCATTACTAATAGTTGAGGACAGCATGGTAAAAAGAATCACAATAAATAAAAAACAAGTAATCACTTACGTCCATATTAATTGAGGGATGGTGTTACTAAAATTCGAAAAAAAAATATGAAAAAGAAATAAAATATAAAATGCTTACTTGAAGATTGGCAAGACAAAACTAATGAAAAGTGGTAAAGCAGAAACTTATATAGGACGCTTATCAGTACAGGCTACGTTAACAAACCACAGGGTAATTAATTAGAAAGCTTATCGGTACGGGCTACGTTAAAAAACCACAGGGTAATTAATTATAGAGCCTATCAGTATCGGCTACGTCAAAACCGCAGAATAATTAAATATTCATCTAGATATTCGGAATATTAATGATCATCGCAGATACTTTATCAGGCGGAAAGATAAAAGTGGAATACCGACACAAAAAAGATTGGTGACACCGCTAGTGCTTATCATGGGGAGTAAACAAAGTGATATATGAGTCGGTCGGTGTGGTAGGAGACATAACGAATAGATTAAAAAAGTTGTTGAACTTTTTACCATGCTGTGAACAATTAAAAGTTACCGGTTAATTAATTTCAAAATAGCATGCATCAATAAAATAATCAATGAGTATCTGGTTAAAATGTCAACGAGAGTTTACAGATTATACTCAGTTATTTGTATATTTTCGGTAAAAAAAAAATAAACACAACAAATTTCAATGAATTACACAAAAAATTAAAATATATGAATTAAAAGTTTAAATAAACCAATGACTAACAGAAAAAAAAAGTTTATTAATTGACACATTCATTTTTGAAATTACTATTTTGATAAATTAGATAAATATCATTGAGCTGCTAAGTGATTATTATTTACATTTTTATTTTTCGGAAATCAAAATATAATATCACTTCCTTAACTTGTCCAAGAAGAAACATGACATGGTTACTAGGATCAGTAGCTATAAAAAAAAATTACAAAAATAACTTATCTTTTGTGACTCTTCTATCAGCCATTATAATAATATATGGTTTCCACAAATAATACTTTTCTAAACAAATTCGGTTAATCTTCGAGATCCCACTTTAATAATTCATCATACCTTAATTATAAATAAATTTATAAAATTAAAAAAAATTGACATTTACATCGACCCCACCAATTAGTTGGTAAAATTTTAATATTTCCATCTAGACCAAGAATCTGAACCAAAGCCAACCCGTAATTGACACTTATTTTTATTATCATTTACTGGACGACCATTAACTCCATAAAATTCATAACCCCATAAGTTTTTGTAGCAGATTTTTTTGGATATGATAAAAATAAATTTCGGTTTTTCTGAAAGAAACCTTGGAGAAATTGGAGAAATTTTTATTTTAAAGTATTGATAAATAATTAAAATGAAAAATATACATATATCGAATATTCATAGTCAATCTCGTTTTGAATCTAATTGTTGATTTTTTTTAATAATAAAAATAAAACAATATAAAAAAAATATCGATATCAATATAAAAAAAATCGATTCATGAAATATAATAGTATGCAACGGTAAATTTTGCTGAGATTCAATGGTTCATGCAATTGACCAATCAGACTCGAATTATTATTACTTACAATAATAATAATAATAATAATCATCATAATATAACTTTTAATTACAGTTCATTTTTCTCATTAAATTTATTTTCAAGATTCATAGAGATTAGCTCGACAATCAGATGAATTATTATTATTTCATCGTCGATGTTAATCATAAGGTTTAGTGTTTCCGATTTCATCTCTGCCTTATTATAATTTAACATGCCCGGCAAATCAAATAAATAACTGACAATACTCTAGTAAACATCGGAATACATGAATATTTAGAGAATAAAATCATTCAAATTAATTCAAATTACTTAAATAAATAATAATAAGTTTTCATTATTGTACAGCTCAGAGAGAAACAGTGTTAACAAAAGCCGATTTCCCCAACCCTGAGCATCCAACAACCACTAAATAATCCATGGAAAAGTGATAGTCTATAGATTTGGTTTGGTAAATTTTCGAATCCAATGTTTTTCACCATTCGTATTTTGAGTTATCTTGGTTAGAAAATTGTGAATTATTTCGAAACAAAATTACCTGTGTAACCGGATGGTGTCTTTGGTTTAGCTGATTTAGGTTCATTCTTTCATATGGTCTTTCAACAGGAGGTTTAGTTATCTTCAGAGTAGTAATAATTGTTTCTTTAAATAATTTCAATTTTGTTTTGATGTTTAAAAATAAAATATGGATATGGCAACAAAATTTTCCAAAATAATCATTTTCTCTTGAAATTGTATAATTTTAGGCAATAGGTTAATAATCGTCTATTTCATAATAATTCAAAGTAATAAATAAACCATCAAATTGTTTCTTTAAATAATTTCAATTTTGTTTTGATGTTTAAAAAAATAAAATATGGATATGGCAACAAAATTTTACAAAATAATCATTTTCTCTTGAAATTGTATAATTTTAGGGAATAGATTAATAATCGTCGATTTCATTGTGAGTATTAATAAATTCAAATTTCTAAAACTGAAATCATTGGCTTAAATCATTATTGAGAAATTATGTAAAGTTTGATTGGATGATGAAGGAGTAGTGTTTGAAATTGATGCATGCATGCGCAATCATCAGTGAGGAATTATTTAGAGTATGATTGGATGATGAAGAATTGGTGTTTGGAATTAATGCATGCATGTGAGTTGTATGTCCAAGGAATCCATCATTCGCCAGTTGTGGTTTCTTAATTTTTCATTAAGGTAAACAAATTAATTACGATAATTACTTGATAGCATTGTCTGCCACTATTTGTGATAAGGAAATTTTTGTCCAAGTAATCCATCATTCGCCAGTTGTGGTTTCTTAATTTTTCTATAAAGAGTTTATTTCATTAAGGTAAACAAATTAATTACGATAATTACTTGATAGCATTGTCAGGCTAAATCAGTACCGGATGGTACTATTTTGGCGCCTGGAGCAAACTTCTTGAAAAGGCGCCTATATTGTTAAAGTCAAATTTGATTTTTCGCCAATAAAGAGACAGTTTCAAAGCAATGTGAAAAATTTGAATTTTGTTCAATAAAAATTTAACATTATTGTAATAATATATATATATAGAGGAAAAGCGCTCAAAAATGCAAATTTATCAAAATATAGATTATTATGTAGAAATACGTGTTATAATAACAGTCAGTATGATAGTTTTGTTGATAATAATTATTCTTCAATTTGATCGAAAAGGCGCCTTTTTTTCAGTGTGATTCTGGCGCCTGGTGCGGTCGCTCCCTCGCTCCACCCATAGATCCGGCCCTGGGCTAAATCAAAGTTTGCCGACCATTATTTGGGATAATGAAATTCTGATTAATAAAAAAATAAATCAGATAGATTAACGAGAGAAATTAAAACAATAAATGGATGAAACACAAAAATTTTTTAAAAATAGTATGGATAATTTGAAATTTAATTTATCGACACGATAATAATGTATACGAAAATTGGAAAATTATTTTCAAACCTTATACTAAAAGTTGAACTTAAAAGTTAGTCTCAATTATGATTCATTTTGACAAATGTCTATGGACCCCAATTATCATTTAAGTGCAATCATTTTTCGGTGTACACTGTTTCCTTTAAATAGCTCGTGACTTATATCATCAGAACTGTCTAATTAAATTAATCAAAACGAGATCTCTCTTTACAAAAATATACATATATATATATATATATATATATATATATATATATATATATATATATATATATATATATATATATATATATATATATATATATATATATATATATATATATATATATATATATATATATATATATATATATATATATATATATATATATATATATATATATATGTGTGTGTGTGTGTGTGTGTGTATATGTATGTATATATGCAGGGCCGGCTTTAGTTGGAAGCGGTGGATGCAAAGCATCGGGGCGCCTCTCGGAAAGGGCGCTAAACAATTTAGAATTTTAGGTTCTTTTTAATATTTAACAAAAAAACCATTAACAAATTTTTTTTTAATAAGAATTTTTAATTTAATTGATGAATTTGCCAGTTTAAAAGCTAGAAAAGTAAATATCTAGAATAATAGATTTGTCAATTTTTATACAAAATATATGTATGTTATGTAATTTTTGTATATTATAATATTGTTTCAATAAAATAAAAAAATATATAAACAAAATAAAACCTGTATTTCACTTGGAAAAGAATTATTATTAATTTTTTAATGTTTTTATTACAAATTTAATATTGCCAATTAAATTACGTTAATTCCAAAAAACCAATAAAATAAATGGGCGTCTAAAATGAGTTTCGCATCGGGGCGCTACTAATGCTAGAGCCGGCGCTGTATATATGTATGTATATATATATATATATATATATATATATATATATATATATATATATATATATATATATATATATATATATATATTTGTGTATGTGTATATATATAAAGTACTTTAATCTATTGGAATTTTAATTGTTTGTTGTTGAATACGTAATTATTTATTAAGTTAATAATTATTTAATGATTATTTAATAATAAATCACATCAAAACATAGATTTCGAGGACGAAAAAATTTTTTTAAGGGGGGAGATATGTTGAGGTCTGTAAATTAAAATTAAAAATTTAAATAAAATTTAGGATAATAATTCAAATAGAAGGTAAGCGAAGAAAAAAGACAAATAAAAGCGGGATCACGCACAGAATCAATAGTAAAGGAAAGTGTGATGGAAACAGTATTAGAAAATGCCAAAAGCAATTACGAAAGGCAAGAATCCGGAAATCCGAGAAAAATCAATAAGTGGAAAAATCATCGAAATCGAATGGGAAAAACGGGACAGGTATAGATTAGCTAATAGTCAACAAGATGATGGTTAGAGATTTATCAGAAAATGGTTAGGAAGGGTCGAAAAACATTCAAATGTATGAAAACAGAAAACGTTAATTATTTAATTAATTGGCTAATGGAAAACCCGAGCTAATGGGAAACCCGAGCCAATGGAGAACCCGAGAGATAAAGGAAACCCGAGCTGGGTAAACAAGAAGGAAAGCAAACAAAAGGAAGATTTGGGCCCATTAGCTTGACACAATGATTAATGGGAAAAGAGTAAGGAGAAGATAGCGCGCGTAGGAAGACCGGTAGGGCCATTAATTATCTGGATTCGTTGGACCATTATGGGTGACAGCCAAAGCAAATACGTAGGAGCAAATGTCAAACGAAAGATTGGCTCGGCAATAACCATTTGTCATCCTGATTTCGAGGAGTATATAAGCAAAGGGAAAATCAGAGAAAATCGGCATTCTGCCTCAGCTAGGGTTCGAAGAATTAGACTGTAGGAAAAGTTGGTAGACGAATTAGGAAAGTAGGGAAAAGAAGAAAAAGAATTAAGAATACGAAAAGGTGAAAAGGAATCAAACCAAACAGAAACCGAGGAAAACGTGAATCGAGAGAAGCTAAAGGATCAAAAGGTGAATATTATTTGTTTGCAAAGCATCAACGCCGAGCGGAGAATCGTATAAAACTTTGATTGGTAATTGTAGCGTGATAATAAATTGTGAACCTGTGTTTCAATATACGTTGGGTCGTTCATTGTTTTGATTTAAAGAACACAGGAGTCAGAGAGAACCGACTTGAAATAATCCAAAACCCAACACATTTATGTCTCACTTAACAGAGTTAATTTGTTCACGAAAAGTAAATCGAAATTTCAAAATCGAAATAAATTCAAAAAGGTAAAATATGTATGAAAAATAATTTCATAAATCGAAGTTTTATTACGAAAACGAGACTTTGGTATAATTTTGAAATTACGTTAGCGAAATTTCGTAAAAAGAATTTTTGTTAATTGAAGGATGGGTGTATTTCTGTAGATTTATTTTATAATATCTGAATCAGTGGATTTTTAACCGGTAGTCCACGAAAAATTGTAATTATGAGAGATCATCATTAAATTTGTTGTAAATTTTTTGTAAAATAAAAAATTTAGGTTCATTTTGGTTAGTAAAAATTATTTTTAACCATTAAATATGTTTCGAAATATTTAAAAATAAAGCTAACAGAATTTTTGCAATGAATTTTCAATTTTTTTGAATTTAAGTATTCTGAAGAAATCGCCATACAAATGAATAAAATTTTTCTTATGAATTTTATTTATTAATTTTCGTTGATTTGGAATTTCAAAAATAAATGTTGTTGAGCACGTTAAAGATTTTTTATAAATATATAAATAAATATAAAGTATGTTTGTTGGTGGTAATAACCCAAGCGTCTGAGAATTGTCGACTAGTTCAATAAAATCTACTAAAAATAATTTTTAAAAATAAAGAAAAAATTCGCTAACTTATTTTATAAATATTGATGACAAAAAAATCGGGAAAAATTAATACATTTAGAAATTTAATAGAAATTAAAAATTTTACAAAAATTTAATCAGAAAAATATGTTACGGATTAAAATTTACACAAAACTTTTAATAGCCAAAAATTTTGTTTAAATGAACTAATTGGGTAAATACAGCCACTATGGAAATTTTGACTTAAAAAAATAAAATACATTCCAGAATTCATTCACTTTACAGAATTATTTTAACAACTATTTTAATTGTTAATTTTCTTACTTTGCTATTTTTCACCGATACTTTGTGTCAATAATTATTCATTAAAATTTTATCAACCGTTTATATTAATCTTCGATATTACTAACAATGAAGGATCAATTAGTGAGTACACCAGTTTGCATAGAGAAAACTTCTATAATGTAAAAAAATCAATAAACTTATATATATATATATATATATATATATATATATATATATACGGATGTAAATGCAATACCCAACATTTTACATGTTATATTTCGACAAATAATCATGCAAAGTCTGAGCAAGTTTGACAATTAATTGTAATATTAACCATTAAAGCTACAGAAAGTAAATTATCTTTTCTAATTTTCTTGGTAGATAATGATTCAAAAACTTCATAGATTTTCTCAAAAGTCCTTTACTTTCTCGCAATAATATGCATTTCTCTATTGATCACAATAGGAAGTTTTTACTAAGTCAAACTCTAATTATACCGTTTTTTCGCATTAATTACCTTGAATCTTTGAGATGGAATTAATAAAAACAATTTCAATTTATATTATGATTTAACAGTTGAACTGTCAAACTGGGAGATTTTGTTTTTCGAATAAAAATGATTTTTGTTGTCATGAAAATTTTTGCTTCATTAATTAATTAGTTTGTATTTTAGTAATTTCAGCTTCTGGGAACCTTCAAGAAATTTAAAATGACTAGATTTGTCTTTTTCTCTACAAAGTTATAGCGATAACAAAATTTATTAGATTTTTATTAAACTACTAGCTGTTGTACCCGGCTTCGGCCGAGTTTACATTTATTATAATAATTCATTTAAATTAATTTTTTGTTTAAATATGTTATTACGTTCCAGTATAAATTTTATAACAGCTTCAATTCCATGTTTAATTCACAATAAGAAATGCTTTCAAAATAAATTTCAATTTG